>CM052140.1:5280635-5331139 GCA_028454255.1 Halictus ligatus | reverse complement strand
TACAGGCAAAACAAATTCTTTGCAATTAATTGATTACTTATGGGTACCCCTAATAGTCTCCAATAATTAAAGAAGGTATACTCTCTTCTAAATCGTTTTAACGAATGATTACTAGACTGTGGATTTTATTAAGTTCTAATAAAGTTAAGTAGGTAAAACTTCAACTGGCTAGAAAATTAAAACATTTTAAAGGTTAAGAAAGAATATTTCTACTCGGTTCTTATTTTTTGCAACTAGACTGTGGATTTTATGAAATTATGATAAAGTTAAGTAAGTAAAACTTAAAGTAGCTAGAAAATTAAAACAGTTTAAGGGTTAAGAAAGAATATTCTACTCAGTTCTTATTTTCTGCAGTCAATCAATTTTTATTTTGCATAGAAATCCGCAGTCGGATTACTATTTTCTCCTATTGGGGGATAAAAAGCTCCAGCATTTAAACTGCATGAATTGGAACAGTGAAAAGGGTGTAACTTCCATATCCGAAGTGAACATTAATTAACACGAATATTAATTAGCCATGAATTTATAGCATGTTCAAAACCATTATTGTAATAATGGTCTTCATCTTTCATTTGTTTGTTCAAATTACTCAAAAGTAGAGCATCCGCTTTATTGCAGTAGTATTTTTAACTCCCAAATAATGGAAAATCATAGCACAATATTCCGTTTGTTGTGAAACTTCAAATAAGTAGAAGTTTCTAAATGCTCGTAATAATTTAATCGCTCTCTATAGTTTGGAGTTACGATTTTATGTTGGAAATGTTCAAATTTCTGGATCGTCCATTACAACAGCTAATACTCTCCACAAAGCGAGTTCTAAACTGCAAAAATGCAGCTGCAAGCTAGAACAAATAATAAAGCTATGCACTAGAGGGATGCATCGAATTCCTTGCGATTGAACGGTGCACGGGGAGCATGGGATCGAACGATCCAGGATTATTCTGTTATTTTATCGATGACTGGGGATCGAGCCGGGCGGATTAGCGAATCGAGGGGTTGCCGAGGCCCTTCGTGCAAGAGGGGGTTGAAGAAGAAGAAGAAGAAGAAGGAGAAGAATATGTGGGCGTGCATATTTTCGGCGTGGCAGAAATTTTATTCCCCCCTTCAGCTCGTAGATATACTTACGTAGACGACGGGGCCGCATAAAGATATACATGAGTACAACTTACGTTACCAGGGGGCGGAACACGTCTGAATCCTAAACGAGTGAACCCTGGAACACCTTGTGCCGGCCGGCAATCATTGGACAATTATGTTTACACTCGGTCGTTAGACCGGTTTCCAGACGAGACCGAGATTAACGTGCGATCGCGTGTTAGAGTGGCCACTGCCAATAGACGACAATAGCTCCCTCGCCTCGAAAAGTTCTCCGCGGGGCATTCGCCGAAAAACACAGGGGCCCACTCGAGTCCTAGGGGGGCCTAACTCTTGGACTCGTGAACACCACGTTGGTACTATGGTTTTTTCGGAGCTGTAAGATTATTGCCAGTGAATCCGTTCCAGACATGTTCGAATTCTTTTTTTAAGGGGCACGGTTTGTGTGTTTATCGGGTGAAATGGCGCTGACGCGAGCGGAATGATTTATCGAGCTTCGGTAATTACATGGGTCGACGTGTTTGAAATTATTGGTTGCCACGGGTTTTAATCAGTTTGCCATCGGAACGGAATTAGTGAATTGGGGATGAAGAATGAGATTTTCGTGAATTTTCGAGAGGTGTGGTAATTGGCTAGGCTGGCTTTTAGGAGTAAGGTGGCCCCCGGCACGTGGAGGAGGTTCGTGATGTTGGGCAATGCGATGATAGCATAAAGAATTTTTAATGTCAGCCAAGAGTGGTTTGGTTTAACACCATATCTCAAGGGGTTAACTGTCATTGAAAATAATAATTGTGACACAATTGTGGCATGGCTTACACAGACTTTGATATTATCGTGTTTCACAGAAACACTCTAATTCCTCATTATCAAATGATTAACTTGCACCATTTTTGCACTAAAACCTTAAAGAAATAATTTAAAAGTTGCCCTAAGTTGAGTGACAATTACTTCTACGTATTTTTTTTTATGGTAGGGAACATTCTATTGAACGTCCGAAATCCAATAGAAGGGTAGACAATATTTGCAAAAAGTATCGGAAGGGCAGCAAATATTTGAGAACTCGGGCTTTTCTAGTGTAGAATCGAATCCATATTTTTTTTAAAGGGATTAACGTTTTTCCCGTGCGAAATTGAGATAGCCAAATATTTCATTTAAACAGTACTTTGGCGTTGGTCTTATTACTCAGCTTTTTTATTCGTCGATGGTCGAAAAACTTTTGACACCGATCAGGAAACTTTTCAAAGAACTATTTATTTTAAAACGGCGGTAGAAATAATCTGTAAGCTGTACGAGACTGTGTTATAATTTCCTGAACTTTGTAACTCAAATTAAACACGACTAACTATCGCGTGTAACGAGGAGAATATTATAAAAGTAAATTGTAAAACTTTGGACGTTTATAACGTATAAAAGCTTCCAGAAAATTTTGAAATACGGAGATCCATGATAGCAAGCACGGCTTTGTTTTATAAACGGGTAAAAAGAATTTCAAAAGTGTAAACACGTATGGACATTTTCAGTAGGTTTTTAGAGGTTTCTAAAACATAAAAAGCCATTCAATCTATAGTAGAATAATTGTTTAAGTTCTTTATATTGTCAATGATGCACAGAAAGAGACTTTTTTATAGACAAAACTTGTTTAAATTGTTTTCGCAAATGTGAACAGGAAAAAATCACTTGAAAACAATCATTATTACCATATCTCAGATATTATGCATTCATGGTAAAAATGGGTAGACCAAATACAAAACGGTAAATACATTTAAAGAATTTAAATATATTTCTACATCATTTTCAAATTCTTAAAATTATTAAGAAGAGATCTAAATGTCTATGTGATTCGTATATCTCGCAATTAATAAAAACAATTTTTATTTCGCATACAAATCCGCAGTGTAATGATTACACTGTGTTCTTTCTTTTAATTTTCTACTGAATCATAAATAACTTCGACTAAAATCATTAAAAGATTATTGAAAGAGTACGAACTGGCTATGGCAGTCCTAACGGAATACATCAATTTTAAAAAATTGACTTTTTTATTTCACCAAGGGCGTATGGTCCTTTAAAACAGTATTTCGATCCATCAAAAAATTTCGATTCCACTTAATCGGCGTAGAAAAAGCTGTAGAAGAAAGGCGCACGGTAAAATTTATCACTGGCGAGAATATATTAAAAATTGATGGCACGATCGTTCGAGACACGATGTTTTTCGTGCAAGTACTCGCATTCGACTCGGTGAGTTAGTATAGTGGCCCCGGCGGTGGTGGAGCGAAGCGTCATATCGGAATCGGCCACTTCGCTGATTTCTGCGGAAATCGCAGAATCTTTCCGGTATTAAATCGAAGCACGTTTCTTATCACGCGACCATATTCACCGTTCGTGTGTGTGTGTGTGTGTTCCGGGCGGTGGAAACGCATCTGCCGAGCCAGCTAGTTTCGCACGAAAACAGATCCGCGACACTATTTTCGAACTCCATTCTTCTGGTTTCGCTTCCGTGATCTCGCTATCTGCCTGGTGGGATGTGAGCCATATCGCCGATGCACATGCGACTGCATCCTTACCACCGCTGCCGCGCCGCGCCGCGCCGCACCGGTTGCAGTCCCTTCTCTGCATCCCGGTGAAAATTCGAAACGCGTAAACAATTCTTTCCCCTCGTGCGGAACACATCTAGACCGAATCCGCTCGACATCGAATCATTAGGTTCGACGTTTGCACTCCTTTACTGTCGGAGAAACCATCGTGCTCTCATTTCTCGCGCGGAATATTCGCATACTAACTACTCGCGGCCGCAGATCCACTCGACCAAGTGTTTCTTCAAGTATAAATTTCGTATGACATTTTTAAACATTTTATTCGTCGGATCAGAATAAGTAGACGGAGTATTTAGACCTGCGAGTAGGATGGACAATTTTTTAAATGATAATTAATTAGTGGTATTAGTAGGATTTTTCTTCTCCAAAATAAATATAATGGGTGACCAAATGATTGGTGCCACAGAATGATAACATGTGAAGAATGTACAATATTAATAAGGTAAAGTGTATATATAATTATTAGGCAAAGGTGTATATTAATAAAATGACTATAGAGTAAAATGTACATTGATAAAATTATGAGGGTAAAATTTATACTGATAAAATTATTAGAGACAAGTATATATTAATAAAATTACTAGCGTACAGTGTATATTAATGAAATTATTAAGGAAAGATACATATTAGTAAAATAACTAAAGTGTGTATTAATAAAATTATTTGACTAAAGCGTATATTAATAAAATGATTAAACTAAAGTGTATATTAATAAAATTATTGGGGTAAAGTATACATTATGTACATTTTAACCAAAATTAATAAACATGTATGAATCGATTGATCACTTCATGTATATATGAAAACCGTATGTATGTTAATTTCAATATAATTCTGTTCGTTAAATATTGATAAACCAACTACCTAGACATAAAGGGTGAACTAAAATTATGACCGAGATGTACTCTAACAAAAGAATCGCGTATAAGAGAATGCAATGATTTGAACACTCTCACAATTTTAGTTTTTGTGGATAAACCTTCGCTCGTCTTTCCTGTCAATTTACCACCCTTTTTTCGCACCGATGTCGCGATAAAAAAAATACGCCGTGCAAAATCCGCTTCATTTTTTGCGTGAACAATGTGAAAGATTTCACACCTGAAGCACAGAAATTTCATTTTCTTGTTTTTGAAAATGAGAGACGCATATAACAGTTAATATGTACAAAATTGGAGATGAATTGTCCGTAGAATTTTTGAAAGGTACAATACGAATTTGTGAGTCAATATGACAATTCAGCGCGATTACCATTGTTAACTTTCAAGTAGGTAAAATCCTTATGAAATTTGAACAACAAAGAAATCGTATTTTTTACTGTATGTAAATCAAGTGACTGCTAATGACCATGTAAAGTGAATGCAAATTAAAAAAAGTAAACAAAATGAACCTGTTGTTATCTGTGAGTTTCTACGCATTTGCGACACTTCAAGTATAACGTTAATCATTAACACTGAGCCTACCACAGTCTAATGACTGACTTTTTATTCTAGGCACAATTGTAGAAATTGGAAAGACGCACTGTGGTCCAGATCGAGGAATTAGCTATTCATTTGATAACAAAACAACTTGCACACATCAATGTTTATCGAATGTATATTGCTTCTTAAATTGTGATTAGATCAAGCATTCAAAAATCAACACTGTATGAATCCTATTTTTCACCGAAAAAATTACCTCATTTCTTATTTATATCCAGGAGAACCTATTTAATATTATGTGTCCATTTTTGGAATTAATAATATTTGTCTAATTGAGAGTATATCTTGTATACTTAGATTTAATATTTATAATTTATTGAAATAACAATGCTTAGTAAACTGAAGAGGATCTTCAAAGTTTTCTATCATTGGTAAAGGATATTGTTTGAATTCCATATAGTTCCGCATTGTACCAAAGTGCATTATTTTCAGTACACTTTCCGCTATGAAATCATGTAAGATTCACATCCCATTCCATCCCGGTACAAAAGTTATTATTGTTTAAAGCGCCTCTGCGACCGGAACTGTGCGGAGCGTTAAGAGATTCATAAAAAAATCCTGGTAACTGCTAAGGTCAAAACCTAAAAGTCGAGGGTAAAAAATATTTTCCACGAATATCTTGGAAACTACTGTAAATAGGAAAATAGTGTACATGGCAAAGTTGTGTGTCTTTTTATGAAAAAGAAAATGAAAATGAACAAAAGAATCAGACAAACAAAAATGAATCAGTAATTACTCTTCTATAAAGTTCAATATAAAAAATTGAAAAAACTTTCTTTGTTAAATAAAAAATTAATGTCACCTTGATTTTTTAAACTTCGCTATATATTTTTTACTTAATAATAATGTTATAATTAAAGTCAAGACTTCACTATGGCTTTAAGTCTTGAAACAATGTAAAATCTTTCTGTACAGCTAATTCCTTCATCTGAACCACAGTGAAACATTCCGATAGAAACATGAATTGAATAAAATTAAAAATAATAAGAACCGTAGAAAAATCGAAATAGATTCTACTTTCTCTTTACTTACAAGCCAACACAAACCAATCACTTTTAACACTTCGTTCAAGGTTCAAAATATTGTGACCGAATTTCGAATAAAAAAATTCGCTTCGGTTGAACCGAACGGAATTTCAGACCAGCGAAGAGTAGCTCAGATGTGAAAATCGCAGCAGATTCGTGGAACAACACGGAATTCGAATCAAACCGTAGCAGTGTCGCATCCGGCGCTGGGACGACAATAAAGGAAGTTATTGTGCAGCGTCGATTCTGGAGTGTCAATTAAAATATGCGATGAAAAATGTCGAAACAATGAATCTGCCAGTTACCGTGGCCGTATATCTGGCCCGGTGACCGCGTCGGCGGCTATTGACCAAAACACGGTAGGCAAACCGAATTCCTTTTTTCCATTTTTCCCTTCCGGTCCGTCTGTCTATTTCTTCCTCCATCTCTCATTCCCCACCTCTCTCTCTCTCTCTCTCTCTCTCTCTCTCTCTCTCTCTCTCTCTCTCTCTCTCTCTTCTATTTCTGACTATTGTTTCGGGACAGAGCAAAATGAAAACCCGTGGACTGCTAACTGCATTTTCACCGGCGCACGTTTTCGTTTTGGAATCGTACCAGGACAGGGCCGGCCGGCGAGAATAAAATCGCCGACGATATTCGCATTACCGTGACAATTGGCCTAAACCGTGAACCATGTAACGCAATCGACAAGAGTTAATCGTCCCGCGGATAATTCAACAATGCTGCGTGCTCGGTCAGGCTAAAAAGGAATTAATTTCGCCTAATTAATGGGGAACGACGCGAGAAATACTTCGCGTCGATGCACGGCCGCGCGCCTCCCGCTTTATTAATCCATTTTTGCTTGTTATACAGATGCAACGACGGGACGGGCGAGTAAATCGAGGCGCAGGACCATTCGACGAATATAGAATAGCGAACGACTGTTTGACTGAATACTCTTTTAATATATCATTTTTCTCATTGCTATGATTTTGAGCAGCAATCTTATTTCGTAAGCACATGGAAATAATCAGTGGAAATTAAAGAATACTTTTGTCCTATTAAACGCGATTTGAAATATATTGTATATACATCATTAGCTGTGGAAATTGTTTAAATCGTGCAATGTTTTTGGCCTCGACGCAAACATAAATCTGCCTGAAAAATTCTCAAATTTACATTTCAATAGATTAATGAATCTTTGTTATACAAATTAATGAATTTATGATTTATGCTTTTTGTTTTAGTGTCACAAGCATAAGAAGATGTATATATTAATAAAAATATAGAGAATGAAGGTAGGTGTCCACACATTTTGAAAAATCTAGTATCGCAGTCTCTCCTATCCTAATTCTAACGAGTATAGAAAATTAAAAAATGCTTAAATGTTTAACATCGTTTACCTAAACAAAGCGTCATAAATAATATCATTATTCTACACATTCGTCTTATCTTTCCACACTGAATCACCTAGCATAATCACGAATCTATAATCGCGAGCATAAAACAGAATTTAGCGATTGAAAAGCATCCTTGGTGTCAATTATCCGCTACTTTCTCAGAGTTCGTCTCTGTCCGAAAGGTTCCGGTGATTTCATGGATCGAGGACTGGATCCACTCGATCGACGAGTCTTTCGGTTGAGGATCGCAGACATCTCAGTAATTTCGAGATCTCGCGGAATGGAGTTGGGTACCTGGCCCTAATTGTTGAGAATACGGCCAATAAATTACACGTGTACCGTGTAGGGCAGCCGCCGATCCGAAAGTGATCACGGAAAACGGACATAATTCCCCGTCAGGCTGGTCCGGCGGAAGGTCGTCGATCTGATCCGTTTGTAAGCCGAGTCCCCAAACGTCAGCCTATCACTCGGATCGAGTACCGAGCGATACTCTTAAGATTCCTTAATTAAACGATCTGACAGCTACATCACTAAGATCCCGGCTATCTAGGGTCCGATCTGCCGAGAGGTAGAAAGGTTCGGGCCCCCTTTGGACATTCAAATGGCCTTTTGCTCTTTCTTCTTCTTCCTCCTTTTCTTCTTCTTGTTTTCTTCCTCCTGTGAATCGGCTGCGCAGTGAGCAAGCAATTCTACCGCGAGAACATCCTCGTCCTTGCTACTTCAAATCCTTTACTGACGATCCTGGGACTGTCGGACCCTTTGATGGGCTCCTTTACATCCCATTCGACCATGTGTTCGTAAAGGGACTATTAGGAACGGCTCCCAGTTGCACGCGAGGCTGTGGTTTTCTATGGACTGTTCAAAGGCATTTTAGAAATCGAATTTTTAGGAAATCCCAAAATTGCAATCAATTCAAACGGGGATTATATAGTACCAATATTCTTCAGTATCCTATTTTTGAAATTACAGAGCATAGTGCTGATTTTTTAAATGATATACAGTGATTTCTCTATATATGCCGCCAAGGTCTGGATTACAAACGTCGCGGAATTATTCCCACCATCGCGGGGTACATCCTGTGAGGGGCCGCGAATAACACGGCTCGGGTATGTCTCCTGGACGATAAACGACGCATGGCAATAAGTCATTGAGAAACATTTTTATGGGCACCTTTAGAGCACACTTGGACCACCTGCTGCTTGCGAATAAACTAGTCCGAGATGCTTCTATTTGCACATAAAACGACACAAACGATTTTCCCGCCGGTTGTTCGATAGGTCTTTTCGAAATCGATAACTAATGGCTAAAAGTTTCATGTAAAATTGTAACAGCAGCTTCAGTCATTAATGAACCATTACGTCGTCCTCAGCAATATATTTTGTTATTTTTGTTTCAGGGTTTCCTCTTGATATAATGGAGTCGTTAGAAGACACGTTAATAGACTTCCTTTAGCATGTACCTTTGCATCCTCTCTGGCAATGATACTCGGGCCACTTGCTGTGCGTAAATAGACCATTATACACATCCTATAATTGCACGTAAGATTAACCTCCATAACGGGAAGACAACTTTCCTGATAGATCTTGAACAATCTTTTAAGAATCCCTAGGAGCTGAGAATTTCTTACGAATTCCACAAATTCCAGTAACAAATTTAATCTTTTAAAATTGCAGTAACGACTTCAATCGCCACTCACAGACAACCATCTTGTACGACGAACTCTAATATTTTATTTTTCAGATCAAGAATAAAAATGATCAAGTTCCTTTTCGATGTAATACAGTCATAAAGAAATTCGTTAATAGAATTACTGTGATAGATTTATTTACACCTTTCGCAACCGCTTCTAATTACATGTCTACACTGTCCCTACCAGAACTTGTTCATTAATCTCTTAAAAAATCGATGATTAACAGCCGAGGATTTCCTAAGAAGCTCTCCAATCGCGCGAACAAGTTTCTTCGTACATCAAACATCCATTCTAAGCGGTGTCTTTCAAAATAAGATTGTTCAACCTCTTTTGCCACAATATCGCCACTAAGAAATTCTCGAGTACACCTTTGGCCCATAAGACATGAATATGAAAGCGAACTACAAGCCTCTCACAAAATCGAGAATGACATGTAACAAAATCCTGTAGCAGAGGGATAATTCAAGCACATTATCGCCGTTGTAAAGAATTCCTCACGATTCGTCCCACGTGGAACGAAATCCGCAAAAAGTAAATTCGATGTTTCACGATAGCCGTTCTCCACGCGACGTGGCCGGTTTTCGCGATAAGAAAAATCGCGCGGATAATGATCGCCGTAATGAAAATCTTAGCGCCATTAGGCCGCATCGCTGGTTCTATCTACGAAATTATCTAAATCGAGGCAGGGATATTTTTCAGTGCGTCCAGGAACCGGTCCATTGGGGCGGATGGGGGAGAGAAAATAAGGCGAGCACGAAGCGCAAGCTTTCCTGAGGCACCTTTCTTCCACGCGGCCGAATCGTTAGCGTACAAGTTCCCTATCTGTTTATCAGTTCGGGCCGCGATACCCTTTAAACAGGTTTAGACGGCAGGCTGATTAGCATATTACCACCTGTCACGCATGGGTCCCGAAGGCTCGAACCGTTTTCCTCGGCGCCTGTAACTTTCCGAGAATACGCGGGATGCCAGCGTGGCGAGTTGTTATCTCGCTCAATAAACGCCGTGATCGTTTATTTCATTCCGCGGGCCTCGCGCGAAACTTATTGGAGTCACGTTGCGCCCTGACAAGGGAGCACTTTATAACCCCGAAGAAGTGCTTCGTCGCGGCGCCAGCTAATAAACGAACGAGAAACTCGCCTTTTCTTTCGGCCACATTGCAACACGTGCAGCTTCAGATTACGGGAACCGGCGGGGGAAGATTGGACATTGAAACAGTCGTTCCACGACACTTGCGTGTCACGGAAGAATCGGTGGCTGTGTTACTGATAGTGACGAAAGAATGGAGTCCATAGTAACTTTAGTCTCTGGTTCCCTTTTCTTCCCCTGATGCTTTTATTGAATATTTCGGTTTTTGGACCGAATGGGCTGAGGAAATTACCAATGGCGGGGGATTGGTGGATCTTTGCTGAAGAGTTTCCAGTTGGATGTTGTTACGAAACAGGGATGTATATTATCTAGACAGGTACAAGTAGCTGATAAATTTCGGAAATTAAAGAATAGTACCATTACTATAATATTATTAAGTCAATAGCTACAAGAAGCATTAAGATATTTTTAGATAAACAGCTAGATCGAACCTATCCTCCAATGGATATTCAGTTTTTGCTGTTGAATACCTTGGCTTCATAGTCTGGGCCCGTTTGGTACCATTAACATTCAATTTATTTCATTGAGTGACTCACTGGAACCTGTAATCGAGAGAGAATTACTACCAAAAACTTCAAATTTTAATGTTAACTAACTTTCTACTATTGGAAACCTTGGTATCATAGTCTGAACCAATTTGGAACTATTCATATCGTAAAATCTGACGTAAACTAATTTTCTACAGCTCAGTACCATAGTCTGTTGCAGTTTATATCATCACTGCCTCTTGCAACTCATTGAATTACTTGTTAGAGACTGATCAGAAGAAATCTTGTCTCTGAGACTCACCAATGCAAGTCTACTTGAATTCCTAAGTTTCCAGCTTTATGGTCCAATGATTCTTGGGTACCACAACCGGGACCAATCTAGTACTATCAGTCCCTCATTAGATGAGGGTCTCTTTCTTCATTAGATGGTCACCTAAATTCATTATTTTAAAGACTTTAGCAGCCTAAAAAGCTATTAATCTTTGCTTCTTGATTCTCAATATGTAAAAATGCTGGGACACGCATTCAGGGCATACTCAAGCAAAAGAGATTACGTTAGAGTGACTTACGCTTGTTGCAGACGCCTTAAGGTCAACCGACGTCCTATCTAAAAACGCAAACCAAAGCAAGCTCTGGCAAGACGCCAATCAATTTGATCACTCTATTTTCAAAATTCCATCGAGTGCTGAAGCTCGCAGAATGGGTGCTCTATCTTACAGGACGTCTGTGTCGAAAGTAATCTCGCAGACATAAGTCTTGGTCGGCGTTCGTGAAAGAGGTGATTAGTCGCGTGACATCATCCCACTTTGCTCCTAGTTATCAATCATATCCGCGCCAGCAACAAATATTCTAATGGGTTCGATTATACGTTTCTCAACAGTTCTCAACAGCTTTGTCTTTTGTCCTCGGGATTATTGCCTGTATTTTTTTTTTCAAGCATCCACAGTAATGTTATAATCTTCAATTAACTGGGTCGCCGTAGTGGATCAAGATGGAAACACTGGGTGGCACTAAGTGCGGTTAACTGCTTGCCAAATTCTCCGAGGTTCCATCAAAGTAACCAAGTCGGAAGACTTCGACCTAAGGGCCACAGATGTATCGTGCCCGGTTAGCAAAGGCATGGTGTAATCGCATCAATGATTCCGCTGGATAACCCATAATTCATGCTTTGACTGTTCCAGCCTGGCAGCTATTATCCTTTGTAATGACTTGAGTGTAAGCGGTTTAGCAGTTTACGTACCATCGACCATCGATTCGAACGGTAGAGCGAGAGACAAACGACTCGATCTTGAGTTCCATTTGTTACTGTCGATCTTTGAGACTTTTTTAACTGGAAAATACTCCTCGATATCCAAGCTGGGCATTTTTCTAATGATCGTTGTTCTCGAAGTCTCGATTATCTAGAATGAAACGCTCTATAATGGACACCAGTGCAGTAATTTTAGAAAAATTACTGAGCGAAGACGTCATCAAAGATAGTTGCTGTAGTTGTTTCTCATTGATGTCGTGATGAGTGTCAATTTTTTTAAAGTTTAAGCAAAGCAGTATCTAGAAAGGTAGGTGTTTTTAAATTGCTCAGGGTGATCAAATTCTTCAAAATCGAACATCATAAATTATGAACTATCGGATCAAAAAGTTCAATATTACAATTGCTCGAATAACAATATTAAAAGAGGCAGCTGTTTCTCAATAACTTCATGACGATCGCTAAATAATTTAAAATATCATACGATCCGCCGGATAAAAAATTTTAATAAAGCACCTAATGAAATGGCAATATTAAAAAATGTAAATTAATTCTCTATAGCGCCGTATTATTCAACAAACGCTTTAAACAATATTTCAACAATGGAAAACCACGAGATCCCAATTTTCAACACTAGAACCGATCGAATGAAGATACCAGAGAAGATATACGGCTCTTCATCAATAATAATGACAACAATAATTGCATTAATGCATCCCAAAATCGTCCATAAACGAGACGAAACAGTTCAGCCAGAATTACACGCATTACCATACGTTTACGATAATGTCATTTGAGCGGCGAATGGTAAGGCACGGCAATTAGTATATAATTATATACGACAATTTAATTCCGTTATTATCAGCGTGGCCATCGGTTAGTCAGTCTATTAGCGGTATAAACGTGGAACGATTTAATTAAAGAATCTTAACCGGCTCGTTCGGGATCCATAAAAAGTGATATAGAGGAGAGATCCACGTCGATTTCTAGTCATCGGCCAGATAAGAAAACTATTCGTGTTTCCTATGACGTCGGTGCCTTTGACGGATTGTTATTGGCTACTTTACAGTGTATACTGTACACGTGGTTCGTTATTAGGCTAACTAAAAGGAGGAGCGGTTTACCCAGACGATTTTCCTGATTTATGGGTGACAGCCGGTTTGGTATCGAATTGCTATGGATCCGTGGAATCCGGTGTGAAGTTAATATTCATCATTTTATCGAATCCTAGGCTTCGAACGAACCTGATGGCTCATTAGAGAGGAGAATCTATGGGGAAAAAGGTACCTCTCTCGAAGCTACTGAAACGAATTGCCTCATTCTGGAATGGTTCTCTATGTACCGGCTTTTTTCTCCTTAATTTTTTGGATATTCAATCTTATAATATTGTAAAACACGCTTTACGTAGAATATTTAGTAGAATATTATATTGCAAATGTTCGATTTGTAAATAAAACATGTGATTACATTTTGTTGGTATAGCAATCGCGATTCCACCCACTTCATTCATGACCCAAGAGATGACGCACTTTTGGGCTCTTTTCTTTTCTTCGTTTCTACGGACAAGGTCCCCTATCTATTTTTCACACTCTATGTACTCTCTCACTGTCTATTCTATGTGTATGCTCTCGCCTCGTGTTTACATTAACTTAGTTAAATAAACGCTGTGAGTGAAAATCCAAAAGGTTATTTTCCTAATTCCAACACACTTTAAAGTAACAGCTGTCAACAAACCGTAATGTACGACTGTGTCTATTTTTATTTTATTACACACAGTGCTTGTATAGTAACTATGTTTGTAACATATATAGCATACTAGTATATCGGACGAGCATCCGTCACCCGATTTTTATAAACATTTTTGTCAGAATTATTAAAGTCGTTGATACCGGGACAGCATCCAGTTTGTATAAATAAATTCCCAAAGATCGACGTCAAATGGAAATTTATTTTTTTATATAAATAGCATCGATATATTCGAAGTAATAAAAACATTCGTTTTAATTTGTTTCACGCAGTTAAACATACTGCGAGTGTATGAATATCGACGATCTGGTTATTACTTTCTGCCAGTTACGAATTGCATATTTTCGATGTTAAAGAATAAAATGATTATTTTCAGTAATCCACTGTGTTAGAAGGATTTACTACACTGTAAAAGAGTTAGCGTTGCATCGTAGGTTGCGAATACGAACATCAGTGAAATATAATATATAATATAATATATATATATAATCATATATATAATATAATATATAATATGATAATATGGCATATTAAAGGATACTATTAATGTTGCAGCTAATCGCAAATTTGCATCGCTTTAAGTGTAAAGCAATGGAAATTTCCCGTGTCACACCACGTGGAGGTTGCTGCACCTAGTGACTCTACTGTCTCCCCGTGGAAATTTAATAATTTTAATAAATTCCGATTCCGATAAGTTGGATCAACTCTTTTAAATCCTGAATTTATCTAATTTCTGTGGTTACCATTATTACAACCAGCAACGTGTTAACATAAAACCGGTGTAAACGTCCCGTTGACTGAACATGTCCTGGTATCCGGAAAGTAATACAAGTTTCATTTATTGTTTACCTTACTTGTTAATATAATTAAAAACAAAAATTAGTAGCATGAAGTAGAAACACGCATTAATATAAATTAAAATAATCATTATATAAAATTAGAAATTATTATTTTGAATCATGTGTCCTATCTATAACAAATTTTGAAGAATTTCTTAAGCTTTCACTAAGAAATCTTGAATTATGTTACATAGTAAATTATAATAAATACTGTTTATTTCTGACATCTGTGTATTCTTGAAGTAAGTATATGTACAGTATTTTGTACATGACCAACAAATTTTAGATTCATATAAAATTAAATTTTATTTTATTTCTTTTATAATTTAAGCATGGCAGAAATGAAAAACCCAAAAATATACACAAGATCAATTAAAACAAGTTTTTGAAGCTGTATCGGAAGAGGCAATAGGTAATGTCGTACATATTATGTGTTCGGTTAATGAGACAATGTAGTTCATGTACTAGAACATGCACTCTTAGGTTGTCCGCTAACTGGGACATAGCACCTTTTCGTATAATCGTTCAAACAAATATGCCTAACATGATTCAGAAATTTCACCGTCCCAACTTTTATTTATTACATGTTACGGGGTAATATAAACTACAAAATACGCTGACCCGTAGACCGTCTGTTTCTACCGCGTGCGCACATAAAACGGTAAGAAATATGTAAGTACAGCCGGCTGAATCTTTCGTAACGAGCTCTCAGCCGATCGAACGCAAAGGTTTACGTTTCCGAGGGGACATAACTGTTTTCATAATGAAGAAATAATTATGGAAATTAATCGATTCGCTTATTCGAATTCGATGAATTTGCCCGTGCTATCCTCTCTCTTTCTCCCTACCTCTTTCCCTCTCTCTCTCTCTTCCTCTCTCTCTCTCTCCCTCTCTCTCTCTCTCTCTCTCTCTCTCTCTCTCTCTCGATCTCTCGATCTCTCGATCTCTCACTCTCCGAAATCGCGAACGTCATTTAATTCGATTAAATGGAACGTAGATCATCGTGAAATGTAGCTTTGCCGGGAACGCGTAGACCCCTGTCGCGTCCGCGATAAAATCTATATAAGCATGTCCATGTTAATTACTGCGAAAATACTCCGGCGAAGGTATCGGCCGCAAAAATCTACGGAACGACAGGCATGATCAATGATAAACGGTGCACGTTATTTTATTCGAGTGATATGCGCTACGATTTAATAAGCAGCGTGTAACACCGTTTTGCAAATGATGTTCTCGTCGTTACATTCTTAAAATATGCAGCTTTTGTAACTTTCTGTGCATCTCGAAAATGTGCAGAACGATAGGTGATGAACAGTGAACGTTACTTTATTCGAGTGATACATGTTACGATATAGTTGGTGGCATTTTACACTCTTTTACAAATCGTGTGGTTGTTGTCACACATTAAAAATATGCAGTTTCTGTCATTTCTTTTCTGTCAGCGACGGTCATTTCTCTATATATGTCACCAAGGGCTAGATGATAAACGTCGCGGAATTATCCCCACTACCGCAGAGTATTCGAAGCTCGAGGGGCATCGGTAAACATAACACAGCTTGGTTATGTCTCCTGGACGACATATGTCGCTGGCAAGACCCGTGTTGTTGACATATATCAAGAATTCACTGTTCAAAAATGTATGGAATGACTAGCCCGATCGATGATAAACCTGTGTTGGACGTAATCTCGTTCCAAGAGACTAAGATTTAATCAGCAACATTCTGCATTGTTTAATACATTATATACCCTCCGTTGCATTTCACGAGCGTGCAGCTGTAGTAATTTTTGCTCTTATTCCGCAACACCATTCGCCAGTTTTTAAAAACATGAGGGAACAGATGGAATTTAATTCCTGTTACAAGAGTCTCGCTGTTTGTTTCTCTGTTCAATTTCTTAATCTAGTTTTCTGGGGGTGGGGGAATATATTTTCATTCCGTTGCTGTTCAGAGTTTGTTAGAAATTCAATGTACCAATATACCGATGTACCGTTGTCTGTGAAATTCCATGTTCGTACCTTTGGAAATATAAATACGTCAATTTCACACAAATGTTTGTAGCCGAATTTGAAGAACTTTACATTCGTTGCTAATTCGGTAAATCGAAATTAATATTTTGCAGAGAGAAGTGAGATGGATCTGTACAAAATGTTTGATTAATTCTATATACCTATTACGACTGTCGACAAGTTTTCTTGCTGTATAATATTCATAGAAATGTATGTAGTCTGATTTCCATTATGAAACTATGCTATCAATTCATCAAAGCAATAGTGTATTGCCGTTCGATGGTGGCAATAGGAAACGGACTCGTCAATCCTCGAGCCAGATATGTATTTTACAATGTTGTTGCTGGGAGGAGGAGTACCCAGCGTCCCATGGATCACAAAACAAATGAAATCATGTCCCATGGCTGATTTATCCGGAACGATCTCCCTTAACGTCGCAATAACTGAGCACAGTGCGACGTGTTTATGAAAACTAATACATCACAACGAATCATACCGATTCGAGGCATACGGCACCGGGGCGCCACCTCTATTATATTATCAATGGAACAATGCCCGGGCAATTATGCGCCATAATTAGTCGACATTATTGTCATTATTTAAATCACGCGGAAACGTATAATGTGTCACCGGTCACCGGATATTACGTGTCCAACAGCCGGGGCGCGAAGCGGTTTGCTAACCGTTTCGAACCTCGGGCACGACGCGGAGGCGCCGCGCCACGAGTATTAATCACTGGTCGATCGTAAATCGGTCTTCGATCAGCGTCACGCTCGCGAACCCCCGTTTATCCTGATAACGATCCGCCGTCGCTTATTGCTGAAACACGAAAGAAAACGAGCTGGAGAAACTTAGCTACCAAGTGGATAGATGGTGCACCATCAAATGTACGGATCTTGTCTTTTCTATTTTATTGTTTTATGTTTCCAATTCGATTTTTAAGGAGAGCCGATGTATTCCGAGGCGAAAGGTAGCAGGAAGACGGTAGAAGATAAAGCAATCTGTCCAAGATATGATCGAGTACACGAGAGAGAATGACAGGAAGACTAGACAGAGCAGAAAGGGTAGACGAGTAAAGACATAGGGCATCAGAAAGCACTAGGGAAGGAATTAAGACAGGAACTTGGAGAATAAAATGCCAAAGGAAGCTAAGAAGCGGACAGGGATGGAATCAGGGACTGGGGAAGGGTCTTGAGATTAGAGAAGGGACTAGGCTACGGTTTAGGGAAAGCAGGAATACAAGGAGGGAAAATCCAGGGCAGGGAAGAGTCCATGGGATGGGAAGAGTCTAGGAGAAGGGGGTGAATCAGGGACGTGCAGGTATCGGGGAAGAGTGGAGTTCAGGGACTGGGGAAGGGTCTTGAGATTAGAGAAGAGGGACTAGGCTACGGTTTAGGGAAAGCAGGAATATAAGGAGGGGAAAATCCAGGGCAGGGAAGAGTCCATGGGATGGGAAGAGTCTAGGAGAAGGGGGTGTGTGTACCAGGTATCGGGGAAGAGTGGAGTTCAGGGACTGGAGAAGAGTCTTGAGATTAGGGAAGAGACTAGGTTACGATTTGGGGAAAGCAGGAATACAAGGAAAGGAAAAATCCAGGGTAGGATGGAGTCCACGGGATGGGAAGGGTCCAGGAGAGGGAGGGGGTGATTCTGAGCGGGGACTGTTCCAGGTAGAAGAAAGGGTTCTTGTAAGAGGAAGGTTCCAGGGAAGAAAGTGCTCCATGGGAAGGAAGGCAATGGTGAAGGTCCACTGGGTTTCTTTTTCACATAACCCAGCGAAGTCCACCAGGGTCTTCCAAGTCGTCTCCAGGTCCCTGAAACATGTGCCCCTGGAGTTGCCCGGGAGTCCAGTCTGGCAGCTCCGGCAGGACTGACAATTTTTGGCAGCGAAGCACCATCAACCCATAATATCAAACGCGCCACTGTTAGAACACACACCTGCTAAAATATATTTTCTCCGTCATTCTAATGTTGCGCTACCTAATTATTCCTGCTTCCATTGTCACTGCGAGACAATCCTCTATCAGAAAGGACACCATATGACGGAATTACATTTTGCATAGAACGCGGAGAACGGGCAATCAGAAATAGGCTGGATCAAAAGAAACACGACTGAGTCCGATAGTTTCCAATGAAAAAAGCGGCATGGCTATCGGTGGCGCGTTTGTCCGCGAAATCGCGTCTTCGTTATTTGCCGACACGTTCATTGTAGATTGGCCTGGATCGGCCAGGACTACACAGGAGATGGTACTAGCAATTATGACTGGACTCGGTGAAACTGGCCGTGGAGTGTCAGGCCAGTGGATGGTTCCCGGTACAAAGTGGATCGAACCAGATAAAAAGAGGACCGATTGGTAGGTGGTTATCGAGGTGTCGATGGTGCGAGATATGCTGTCGCATCGCGTAACGTTGGGTGGCGTTGCGTAGCATTGCGTACCGTCGGGGGAGCAACACACGCGAGAGGGGAAACGTCAACAAGAGGGGGGCCTGCACATTGTGTCGTTGACGCTGTTGCTGGTGGCATTGATGCCGTCGTAATTTGCGTTTCAGGTGGCCGGGGGTGTGTGCAGCGGCGCGAGGATGGGTCTACAAAATATCGGGAACTGTTTGATCTGCTCCCCCATTTACTCAAATGGCGTGAAATTCAACAAAGCTGTTGAGTGGCATTGGCTACCGCCGATCTCGAATATCCGTGGCCAAGCGACAGGCCAGTGTTCGGAACCCCGGCATGGGCTGGCTCTCTTGTCGAGCGGCGAAGCATTCCCTCTTCTCCTCGTCATTCAGCCCCGGCCTCGTTTCGACTGGCTCCTCTCTCTCCCTCTTTCTCGGAGCATTTTAAACCAAACGGCATTTTAAAGCACCACTAAATTCCATTTTGCCTTGGGCACCAGCTGATTAAATGCTTCTGCCGGAGATGTAAATTCCACGTGGCAATGAAAAAAAAAAGTGAAACGCTGACGCGATATCTGTTCTCCACCCCCATTCTAGCCACACGAGATACCTGTATTTACCGGACGAGCATACTCGTCCCGCGGGCTTCTTCGTATGCCGTCACTTTAAAACGCGAAATTTTTTGACAGTGTTATGGAATGAACACTATCTCCACACGCTCTCCAGTGTATGTACCACGAGCGAGCAACAATCGGCTGCTCGTTAGCACTCGCGCTCCGGCAATCCTCCATACTCCATGCTCGACCCTGTCGAATGCTGTGTAATACAGCGAATTTCTATGTAGCTTGCCGCGTGATGTTTTCATTCCCGCGGATCCACCGGAATTGGAACAATTTGCAACTTGATGGTAAATTTAAATTGGAGGAGGGGGAGAGAGTGTGAAATTGTAATCGGATCCTTAGCGTTGCGGATGAGCTGGCTGCGAGCGAGCTGCCTCAGCTCCAATGATATTCTAACTATTAGGCGATGAAGAGGGAGCGGGTGTAATGCCGTTTGTTCGAACGGAATGACGCGCTCGATGATTCCTGCGAATATCTGGTCGCAGGAACTGCTGGAAATGGGTTCAAACTTTGCTGGAAATTATTGTCTGGATAAACGACAGGATATTCGAGAAATTGGACTCTGTGTTTCGGAAGAAAATTCGTTCGTAAATCGATTCTGACGTTTCGACATCGATATTTAATTAATATTGAACATACTTATTGCTAGTGCTTGGTTGGGTTATTGTTAGTCCCCGCATGATTGAAACTGTTCAAGTCCTCACGAATGAATCTGCTTTTCTTTTGTTTGTGATGCTAACTCTCCGAGATCATTTTCCTCGCGATGCAGACGGGTAAATGGACACAGAAAAATTTTGTCGTTTTTAACTGCACTTCTACAAGAAATTTTAATTTGGCAAAACGCTTTTACACTTACACGACCATTTTATGTTTTAGATCTTCCAAAGTTTTTTACTTCCCTCTAATTGTTATGTTATTTGGTGTGCTTGTTGAAGGCCTTTGTATACAGGGTGTCTCACCTAACTCACCTAACACTTGATGTAAATAGTGAAATAATGATGACATGACTTCCCTAAGGTATCAAGAAATGCTCTTGAACCTTGACTAATGACTGTAAACACACAATAAATTGTAAACGCTGATACACTTTCTTCTCCTCTCGGTGACTCTAATCTCTATGTTTAAGAAATTCGTCGAGATTCATTAGATGGTGAAAGATAACGTTACTTCTCTGAAACGATGGTGTACAATAATGCAGAAAAGATAGAAATGATTTGAGTTTATTGTAAGGCTCAAACATCTTAACTGTACGCAGAAAGATACCCTGCGAGAAATTAAATTGTTTTGTAAAACAGGGAGTATTAAATCCGTGGAAAGAAAACGATCAAAGCCTGCTACTGAAGACTATGCCAATACTTTTGCATTAGCTACAGTCAATATTGATCCTACTACTACTTTAGGCATTTCCAAAGCAAGCGTGTGCCTAATATTGCAACGTCATAAATTTCATTCATTGAGAATCTTGTTGCTTTTTGTACATGGGCATTGCAGAAAGTACAAAGAAGTGAACATTTCTTTTATGACATTCTGTAAATTGGCGAAGCTAGTTTTTCTAACCATGGACAAATGAATACACATAATATGCATTATCGGTGCACTGAAAACCCGAGATGGTTTCGATGGTTTACGCGAATCATTGCAACCTGAACGATTGTTTCTGGACATGATTCTTGGCGATCGATGTGGGTGATCATTTTATTTCGCACGTTCTGGTCGATCTTCAAGTTTAGATAACGATTTGTGATAAAAGAAAATATACAGGGTGTCTCACCTAACTCGATTATCTAAAATATCTCGCTTATTTTTTATGATGGAAGTAATTTTCAGAGGAAAACTTTAATTGGTTCAGAAGTCAAGGTCACGTGAAGGTCATAATATTACAGGTAGTTGGATTCGTTTTAACCTCGACTATCATATAGCGATAATAAAAATGCATTATCCCATTAAAAAAAACTTCGACGACCTTGAAATTTCAAAAATATAGCTTTGAACAAACTTTTTTGCGTATCATAATATTTGCCCCTCTGAACCAACTAATGTTTTTTCAGTGAAAGTTTCTTCTATCATAAAAGATAAACGAGATATTTTAAATGGTCGAGTTAGGTGAGACACCCTGTACATGCGATTGATCCTTGTTTTATGTCTGTACTATTTTGCAATAGTATGTAATTTATATTAATAAATCTCCTATTTTTAGTAAAAAACCGTGTAAGTGAAGAATCTTCTGTGCTGTTTTTGAGATACTTCCGAGGGTTTATGAAGCACTGAAATTTTCATTTTCTCTGTTTCTGGACAATGTGCAATCGTCCATATGTTCCCACCATTAAAGAGGACCCATAAAATGTATCCATAGATACCATTAACATCCATCATAAGAATGCACAGAGGAATCGAATATCATGCATTGTTGCGAGTTGGATGATCGAGGCGCTGCGCAATTAAGGAGTTACCGATACAGGATGTACGATGATCAACCCTTTAGCGAAAACCACCAAAGAGAAAGTTGGTTTCGACGGATAGTCCTTGAAGTTGGTGCGAACCACCTATTAATCAGTGGCCACTAAGAAATTTCACTGAAATCCGTCGAACGAGCAACTCGACGATAATATCATTGCCGTGGGCCGGGTTCTAATGGAATTTCGGGTACGGTGGATTATCGTGGTGGATCGCGCCTTCGCGGCCACCGCTGCTGATACTCGCTAATTGCCGGATCGTTTACGTGTCACGCGGTCAGATCTGTTCCGTTTGATAGGCTAAATGGCCGCAACGGACGGAACGAGAGCGTATCTCTTTGAGCTCGAAGGAAATGCAGCCCGTGAATGAAAGGTTGTCAGACATCGGCGGATATCCCTTGGAACGGAAACGACCCTTCTCCCCCCCCCTCTCTTTGCCCGTTGATGGCCGTCATCGATCCGGAGCTGACTACTTCTTGGTATCTGGCGTGTAATTTCGACCGTGGCCGACGACCGTTCGATTACATCGGGTCCCTGCTTTTGACAGCCTACTCGCGGCGCTAGATGATTGCACGTTCGCGCCGGGCCAGCCTGTTTTTGTCGCTATCCTGTTGCCGGCTCCTTAATACGTTTAACGGCTTCTCGGGCTACGAAAACTAACACTCGATATTCTAGAACGGTACAATTTATCTTTCTGATTGTTTAGGGATCGGTATTGAAATTGGCGGTAACTGGGTTACGGATCTTCGTGCAGAATAACAATGCTCTGCATCGATAGCAAGAAACAGGAGTTGAATATAAAATGAGTTCATCCTTCAATTACTTTAATAAGCTCGAAATAATATCCCTTTTCTCTTAAACGTTTCTAGTATACCATTTTGTGCTTGATTAACACATTTTTGTCATAAACGCGTCAAATCCACAGACCAGTGATAAAGTTAAACCGAGTGTACCTAATTATTGTACAGAGAAACAGAATCAGAGTTCCCGTAAAACATAGCTCGCAGAGTCCATTACTTCTCCAATCTCGTTATCACGTTTGCATTAATCCACAGTGGATGTAAACGAAACTTTTTAGCAACGTGCACGCGTAAATGCCGGACGATAAATAACTCCACGTGCATAGAACCGGTGGAAATGTTATATTAGATGCGTTTGTATCCAAAGGATTCGAATAATGGCGCACGCTCCCGTGCAGCACGGTCGCCTCTGCCAGTTGACAGAGGTATCCGTGCGCCAAAGGAATATTTATTTGACACCGGGTGCGTCCTGTGCATTTGACCAGTCTATTAGTTTAACACCTCGATGGTGATTCATTGTCCCCGTCCGAATTTAACCTGACTTTCATAACGCGTTAGATTCCGGGCTGATAATTTTCTGGCCGATCCAAACTCCCTCCCATCCCCCTTCTCTCTCTCTCTCTCTCTCTCTCTCTCTCTCTCTCTCTCTCTCTCCCTCCCTCTGTTGGCGTTTCCCCTCTCGCTTCTCGCAGCGTCCACCCCCTTCGCCACTGTTCTTTGTTTCCCACGGTTTTGTTTCGCCAACGCAATCAGTTTCAGCTTCGCGCCTCGCCGCTCCTCGTCGAACTTCCGTCAGCGATAAATACAGCCACACCGATCTCGGAATAATAAAGTGGCGAAAAGAAGCCGCAGATACAGCCTCCCATCCACCACCACCCGTCGTGGATCCAGCAAAGCGGGTCAATAAAAAAGAAGAAGAAGAAGATCTCCCGGGGGAAACACCGGTCCATTCTATGCTCGCAGTTTACGACTTTGCAGGAAATGCTTTTCCCCCGGTGTCTCCCGTTCTCCCTTGTGGTACCGCTTCCTTTAAGAATTATCCTATTCGTGTCCTTTTCCGCGCGTTTACGGCTGAGTATATCTGTTGCGTCGATACGATCGCGAATGATTCGCACCGCGTGTAATTACGAACTACTACGGGGAGAAATGAATTTTTCCGATTTATCGAGAAGTGGCTCTCTGGAACTTGGACGCTCCAGCCACTTGTCCCGTGATTTCCTTCTTTATTAGTTATAACTCTCCAACGGGAGAAAACTCATTCATATACACAGGTTCGCGAAAGCATTCGAACGCTCTTTAGAACAGTATAACTTTTTTAAAATTGCATCAAAGGACCTGACTTTTTTGAGCGATTAGGAGAATTGGTTTTCTAAGTGATGTGCAAAAAAATTTTGAGAAAACTGCAATTGGTAAGAATTACATGGGAACATAAAAATGGTGGAATTATTTAACAATTTCTTTGAGATTTCTTTGGATATATGTTATTAAAAAGATGGCTACAAATCTCGACAGATACATTATTTTTATAAAGTAATGTAAAATAGTAATTTTTAGTGCTCCGTAAACCTAGTATTAAAGCACACACTGCAAGCCAAACGAGAATGATCAACCTAATACCACATAAATGTGGCTAGAAAGCTTGGTTTTACAGCCTTTTTATTTGAGCCTGTAATGAAAATTTAAAATATTTGCGTCTCGTAGTCCTATGGTAGTTATAGACGTGATGAAAATTTCATCGAAATCGATTAATATACACACGAGAAACAAATAATTAAAAGTGGTGGAAATCGTGGTTTTTTCAGTTTTTTCAGTAAAGTATGCAGAACGCATACATTAAAATTTTCATTACAGGCTCAAATAAAAAAGTTTTGGATAGTGTCATTGTTATTTGCTATTATCATTCCTAAGAATTGCAATTTTTTCAAAGTCTTTTTCGCACGTCACACGGTAAACCAATTCTTCTAATTGCTAAAAAAAAGTCAGGTCGTTTGATCCAATTTCAAAAAAGTTATACTGTTTTAAAGGGAGTTCAATCAGACTCTAGTCAGACTCGTCATAAAGATTCTGAACCGGGTCTAATAACGAGACTGCGGATTTTATGCGTTTATAATAAAAATGGAGCAATTTAGAACAATTAATAAACAGCTCATTGGAAAAATTGAGATACTTGAAGAATAATGATACACTATTTTCGTCAACAACACGGGTCTTGCCAGCGTCGTGTATCATCCAGGAACATACTCGAGCCGTGTTATGTTTACAATCCCCACGGGACATTCCCCCGCGGTAGTGGGGATAATTCCGCGACGTTTATCGTCCAGGCCTTGGTGACATATACAGAGAATTCGCTGTATTCAGAAAAGAATTAAATGTGTATCTAGCCCTCATCTTTTCCAATTCATACAGTAAATTTTTATTTCCCCTAAAGATCCGTAGTTCACTAGTAACTATGTATGTTATTAATTTCCTTCAAACCGAAATATGGTTGACACCATATTTTGGAAATTGGAAACGGGTTGAATTATTTTTAAAACATTGTATTCCATAAACGATTCTAAGATCCCAGAGTGGATAGAGGTACTTTTCGAAAGGAGTGTTGAAGTTATTTGCAGGATAAAATTAATCTGCTTAATGGAAGCTTCGTTCCCCGCCTGTGTAAGAGTAGTTTAAGTCCAGGTTAATTACCCGCGGCTAAAGACTGTGCGAGGTTAATTAAGATCAATATAAGGATTCCATGAGATTACCCCGACGCTTTCTTCTTCCTGGAACAATCGTTCCAAAATTATACTGAACTGAAATTCCGGTTACACTACATTCAAAAATGTAACAAAATTTAATTTATTGCATATGAACGCACAATTTAAAATTAGATAAAAGAATAAGGTTTGAGAAATGGACAACGGAGCACAAGATTGATGGATCCGAAGAAGGTAACCTAAATTCGGTAAAAACGTAATTAATTCCTTGCCCTAATCAAATCTAATGCTCCGTGCGTTCCTCGGAGCTCTCTTTGGAACATTCGCGCAAACATCAGAAATCCAACAACCATTATTAACACATAGCTCATTAGAGAGTCGACTCGCTAGATCCTCGGCCAAACAGGCCAGTCCCCAATTAGGTGAAGGAATTACGTTTAATTAATTCGACAACAGGATAATGGGTAAATAGTATAGTCGGCTGACAATGCAGTGCTATGCCAGGAAGCTAGGGCTGAGCGGCGCGGCGGCGTCCACCTTTCAAAATCCATGCACACATACACACCGATCCGCATTCTTGTTCCCCCTGCTGGTCGTCGACGAGGGATAACTGTCAGGAATAACAGCTCGTTCCGTGTATTTTATAACCCGTGCGCGTGTCGATGCCGGTGCTTGTTGTTATGCGTCCGCCGCGCTTCTCCTTTTCAAACCTGTAATCATCACCTACCATCTATTCCCGCGGCGCCGGGTCTGCGCAAGTGTTATACCTGCAGCGACGAATCCTTTTGCTGGTGGAACGGGACACAGTTACCATACAGCATCCCGACGATAAACACACCCGCTTCCGCTCTCTCTCTCTCTCTCTCTCTCCCCCTCTCTCTCTCTCTCTCTCTCTCTCTCTCTCTCTCTCTCTCTCTCTATCCGACCGATCATTAACCCTGCTCGCTTATCCGAGGAGCCGTGGTTTAGCTATTGTCTAGTTGCCTATCCTTTCTACCGTGAAGCAGAAATTACCGAATACGATTTGTTCAATTGAATTTTCCTCCCTTTTTCTAAAAAGCTAGCTGAAAGCAGACTCCGCAGATTGGCGATAAGGTAGAGTGACCACGTTACCGACAAAAATAGGCGAAATATGGTTTTACGTGCCTTAACTTTTCGTCCTTATACGAGAATATTTTTCGCTGGGGAGGGCTCATTCGAAATAGGAACTTTCAATCTAGCGCACACTGATCATGAGCTGACGAGATTATGCTGATATTTGGGAATATAAGATTTGAAGCAAGCCACTAATTAACGATGTGCTTGCCGTGGAATCCAAGCATTTTTATGCCACTGAATGAGTTTTCTGGATAAAATCGAGAGCAGCGGGCGCTAGAAAATATCTCCAGCTACAAATTGAGCTGTATTTTGTCTTGATTCTCCGCGAAGTGAAGCCAAAAACTTGAAGCACACTTCTGGCGTCAGAATTCATAATCGATAATACAGAGCAAAAAATGCGGCAAGTTTAGTCACGGACTTAAGACCCGTCGGAATCTTAAGTCAGTGGCTAAAGGCTGTGAACGGAAATTATACAGCAGTTACCGATCTGTTGTATCTGCACAAGTGACGTTACTACCCTTGGCTCTTAACACTTCATCTGCTGGGAGACTGTCAACTATACTGCCAATTTAATGAACTCATAACAAAAATGAACGAATCAAGCAAAACTGTGAAGGCATTTAAAGTATTCGAAAATACTTTTGTTTTCAACTCAAGAAAATAATTAAGAACAGAAATAAATGTGTCCGTTGCTCCTGTACCTGGAAATTAGTACTTTTATTTTTCATAAAAAATGTGTTAAAAACGAAGCAGAACCATCGGCAACGTTTCTACATCATTCTTGAAGCGTTCGAAACTCTACGATCATTTCAGAAAAATTTTCCCTCACTCCACCCTTTACAAAATAATTTACAAAACATTGAATTCGCATTCACGGTCCAGTTATTTACATTATTCATTCGCACAGCCACAATAAATATCCAAGCATAAATAACCACGAATCAAACGGACAAAAAATACCACAGATATTTAACAATCTATCAGCAGAACAAATAGAAAATCTCGAGGGAAGACAGAAGACAATGTCAGCTTTTCTCGCAGCGCGATAACCGCGACGTTTAATTGTTGTACGATATTACCACTCATTTCCCAGTCCCGTTATTTATCCGGCAATATTCATCGGCAACGCGCGCGGTAAATAAAACTAACCGGCGCGGCGCGGCTGGCCGCGTTTCGAATATAAATCTCGCGGATTCATATTGTATCCGAAAATAGTTGCCGGGCACCGGGGGAAGGGAGATTTAATCACCGCGTCGCGGAACTTCCGCCACAGGACACCGACTCCGGTGTATGCCCCTGTATGCATGCATATATCGGTAATTGATGTTTGCCAGAGTCATCGACGAGCGGACGAGAATCAATCACCGCACGGTGCTTGTCTCGCAAGTAGAAGCCCGGGAGAGAACCGTTTAATTCATAAAAGTTTCAGACGACGTGGCTCCATAATGGAACCAGCTACCAACTGATACCTTAGAAGCCCCCGGGGCGCGTTCGCATTCGCAAAACTCGCAACATAGTTCGGGCACCGTTGCCACCCGAATGCAAAGTCCTATCTGTAATGCGTGTGTCATGCAACTCTGCTCGTGTTGCACGTTATTCGAATCGAATTTTGGTCGATGAAACAATTACTCAGAAGCCAACTAACGTAAGTTCCAGAAAATTATGAGACGATCAAATCTTTTGAACTGTGGTTGTTCGAAAATATTAGTGCACAGCAACAAATTACACGTTTCTTATGTTAGGTTGCTGCATATGGGAATATGTAAGATGAAGCTGGCATCCAGCGCACAGTGAGGTATTTCGCCCGAAACGTTGGAAAAAATTATTTAAGCGTTATATGTAGGCTCAATGCCATAATGTAGTAGTAGTTTCCTCAGATTATCAGAAACTCTTGAAAAATCGTGGCGATTGTAAAGTACATACTCCAAAAAGCTGGAAAAAGTATTTTTACATGTAAATTATGTTAAAATGATGTAAATTATTATTTTAATACAAAATATGTAGATAATTGTTATATATACACATATATATACTTGTAACTGTAAGCTATTGATAAGGTGGAAATCAATGTAATACCTGTCTAACGACATCTGTACAATTAGAAAATACAATACTGACACGCGTTGACCTAATCAGTCGCTCTAGGACCTTCCCACCATAAACACACTTGAAAGAAAGACTACGTTGTTGTATATTCACATCCACTGCCATATCCATATACCTAATTATAACAATCATGAAATGTTTTAATAATTAGATATGTATTTTAAGAATATTTTTAAATTATTACCATTAATTTGCTTACGTAAAACACTTCTAAACGCTAATACTAAATTAGCTATAAAACGTCAATCCGGACAAATCCGGAGCCACTTTATTAGCTTGGAATCACAAATCTCTACTGAATATAATGAGACCAAAAAGACTTATAATTGTAAAAATAATTTCGGAATTATTGATCATATATAAATATTAATAACTTGTAAATAAGTATGATTAAAAAATGAAAACAGTCTGATAGTGCAGCCCATACTTAGCTAAAAGATATTCATAATGCAAAAAATTACACAGCTTTTTTAAAGCGTGTAAAAATCACTCATAAATGTACGATATGTTATAGCATGATTGGAAAGGCAATACAAGTCATAGAATCTCTTGACTTTCTCTCTCTCTCTCTCGATTAAGTTTAGAGATTCATAAACTTACAAATGAATAAAAAAAAGTTTAGTACATTGTTCAAAAAAATTACAGTTTACGTAAAATTTTTGATATTGACTTATTTTAGTGCAGTGCCTCCGCTCTACGGACGACGCCCTTATCTATCGAAAACGCTTAAGATTGCTCATTTTTAAACACGCATAACTTTTGAACCAGTGAATTCCTCGCATTAAAAGACAAGATTATATGTAAAAAAAAAAATTAAAAAATTTTGGTCTCAGAAAGCGAAGTTTAAGAAAGACGAATAAATGAATCTTTTAGAAGGATTATAAATTTTTGTGACCATTTTTGAAAGAATACAGATCAAGGAACAACTTGCTGACATGAGTGGAAATTTTCTTGCCAAAAATAGGGTAGCTGATGGTTGTTAAGTGTAGTTGTGTACATTCGTGAGCGACTTAAGGGAATCATTGGGGTCCGTGTTTTCAGGGTTGAGGCGGCGTTCGAGTAGCGTATGGCAAAATGAAAAAATAGGTGGATCGGTCTTGATCACGGGGAGAAATGTGTTTGCTTAATCTTTCGGAATGTAGATTTGACCGCGTCGCTCCGTCAGGATCTATACGACTCGGAATTGTGTTCATCCGTCAAGACGAGTTGCGAGCTCGCGCGGATTTATGTTACTGTTCATATTGGGGAACTCTATTGCTCCGCATTTCGCGCCGTTTATCTCTTTCTGCCATTTATTTATTTAACGATGCTTCTTAGCGCTGATACCCAACGGACCCCGGGGAATATTTATGGAAATTTATATTTTCACGAAGCGACGATGGTTGGGACAAAAATTGCGAAAATGATACTGTATTAAAAAATACTGGTGCATTTTTCGTACCTTTGCATTTTTCTCTACCAACATTATATTTAATTAATAACTGTGGACATTGATAGAAAATTATGTTTCTAAGCTAGTTACAATGATTGTTAACAATGAGTTAGAATGATTTTTCTTCTTTTAGAAAGAAAATAACGTAATAATATTCTTAAATGCTCTTTGAATGGCTTCGCTTATTTGTTTCCATTAGACGTGCATGAAATAAATAAATAAAAGCACAAATTAAAAATGAATTTCCCTGCTAATATGTTCGGTGTTTCAAGTTTTAACATGTCAAGTTTGGTATCATTCAAAAAATTCCTTCGATTAATTCCGAATGTCGCGATCTTCCAAGATCAATTTCAATGCGCGATTTGCAAAAAGCTGCTTTTGCCGAACAATTCCCGTTACCTTTATTAAAGACACGAAACTCGAATAGAACGGTAGACTTCGTTAAACTCGCGAGAAGTTTTTAAAGTTGGTTTCACAGGTTCTCGAATGAGCGAAATCTAGGAAGAACAATTTTTCACTGCGCGGGAACAAAATAATATTTGAATGAAACAGAGAACGGATGCCGGCGGATGATTGTTCAAAGGAGAGCCAGACGGTTGCTTCTGGCTGCGATTCTCCGAGGAAATATTTCTTGTTTCGACCCGGGGCCGGGATGCCCCTTTCCCCGGGAACTCTCAGAAAGATAAACAGTCTAATCGCGGAATAGAATCCCGGTGAATGCAGGCTCAATTTCAAGATTTCCAATCGCTAAAAATGACTATCCCATCCCGACCCTGTATTTCTATAACGTTTCAGACGGAGGAGGAAGCCGCCCCCCCCCCCCTCCTTGCCGTGTGCTCATCTTCGAATGTATCAATGGATCGTCGAAGAAACCTTTGACATTCAGTTACTGGGTGAACATACGCGAGGACTCTTGCCTCTACGTCCTCGTGCTCATCCGGCTCCGCTTTGACGTCTATTTATCTAGCATCGAGTACTTTCATTACTCGAATTGGAAATCCTCTTACCTCCAAGCTATCTCGTCTTATGTTAATCTCGTCAGATCTACATATTCTTTCCCAGTGACCGTCGCTAGGATGGCAGTTAACACTGGGGAAACGTTGAATTATTCGCCGCGGGCTCGCAATTTTGCAATTTCTTCCTCGATACATTTTACACATTTTCGATACAGGCGGGTGCCTGTCAATCGTCAGATACTGAGGTTCGCTTTCGTATGGTAAAAATTGCTCTTCGACGCGGGTTTTCAACAGTTCTATTTATTTTTATACGGGGTTTCAAGCCGTTCTTTTGACTTCGGAAGAATTTTAACACATTCCAGCTACACCTGCACCGTCTTCGTTCCGTTCAGTTTTACATTGACTAGTGAACACATTTTGCTAACTTCACAAAAATTGTTTGAACCTGCTTCATGCACCAGTTTCATGCAGATTTTTAACGCATTCTTTCTATGAAGGCAACATAAACAGTTTATACAAGCCGATTTTGATAAAACTTATGTGAGATATAGTTCTTTGACACGTGTTTTTTTATTTTATCGGCAACCATCACCGTGAAGGGGTGAAGACAGCCCTCAAAGTTGGAGGTCAAACCACATTTTTTGAGATATCTCGGAAACCAGAGGTCCAAAAAATTAAATTTTTTAAAAATTGTGTGTTTTTTAATGAGAAATGTAGTTGTACAAGAAAAATTTGACAAAAGTTTTATCTCAAAAAAATGTAGTTTGGACCGAGATATCTCAAAAAATGTAGCTTTGACCGAGATATCTGAAAAATGTAGTTTTGACCCCCAAATTTGAAGGTTGTTTTCACCCCTTCAAAGTGGATGGTTGCCGATAAAAAAAACACGCGTCAAATATTTTTCGAAGAATTATATCTCACATAAGGTTCATCATAATCGGCTTGTATCAAATCAATATATTCCCTTGTAAGCTAAACTTTTTGATAACTAAATGGGAATGTACTTCTTTTTTAAATAATTGATAAATCGAAAGCAATGTTACACCATGCTTAAACGCTTGTAAGATATTCTCAGATTTGTTTTCGTTCATCCATTTGTATCAGAAACGCGTAAAATCCGCAGTCTACAAACATTAACGTTTGAAGCTAGACTGATAATTGTGTCGCTTGTGTAGTCGTTAAACACTGAACGCAGAATGTTTCTCAAAAACGGAAGACAACAGTTTACATCGATCTCGGGATGCAAACTGTTCGACTCCGTTGAATCCAGAAAGGCTTCACAATGGCGTTTTTCGCAGACACTTGCCAGGAAGTTGCCTTTTAGAATTGACTCGCTTTTTTATGGAGATCCGACCCCTTTCAGGTGAAACCAGCCCATATTTCCGCGCGAGATTACGAGTAACTCTAAGCGCGGCTACTGAGCAGCAATGAACCATCGCAATAAGTAAATCGCATTCGCCGGGGTGAAATGTAAATGCTTATCTGCTCGTAAACATTGTCGGAGGGTAGCTGAAGGAAATAAAAGAGGGAGAGAACGGGGGACAGAAGGTTTCACTTTTATCTGCATGACTATGGCCGGTCTTCTTGCCAGAGCTGACGCTGTTCTCCTCTTTTCCAAGAGGATGAATATAACCTCTCGCGTAGCTCGCAGCCAGTGGCTTCGATCGCGTGCGTTTCACGTGCTGGGTCCTCCAGTTTTACTCTGGACAACCTTTCAATTTGTTTCGAGAAAAGTTCCACGTCATTTTCACGGCTCGTTCACCGTAAACATTATGGCGTTATGCGTTATTTACTGTCTATTGATTGTACCTCTGCAAAAGTGCGAACAATGTCGCTGCACATTTTCGACATCTTTGTTCTCGGAAATGTAACAAAAATTGAGTTATTGTTCACGAAAATCAATTTCGCGTGTAATTAAAAGAAGTTTCGCCGCCCGACTGAATTCACTTTTTGAGAGAAGTCTATTTTTCTGGAGAATGGATTTTTGGATTCATCGATAACGGCACAGTTACGTATAAGCACAATTGTACTATTCCTCAACCCAGTAACATTGCAGATGTGAAAAGCCTCTGCGAAGGGACATGTGTACGACCGTGAAGGTCAACTAGCCACCCGCGGCATAATGACCATGACCGTCATAAAAAACCTAGCATAATTTACCGTAGTGGAAAATCCGAGTAAAACTCAGCACATGCTGAACTGTAAACCATAATAGTACCTAGATTTATAGTTTTATACCCGTAGCCGCCTGTAACCAAATGTACCTTCTAATCTCACTCTTCCTAATTTTCCACCACTCTCAACACCTTCCTAAAACATATAACGCCAAGTTTCGTATAATATTGAAACATTAAAACATGATATGATCAACTATGTGTACGTGGTAAGTCCCACACAAACATTTCAAACAGACTGTAGCTTAATATTACATAACATTAAACTGAGCCAACGAGGATCAGCGTCAGCCATGTTGGTTAGGATGAATAATTTATTGCGCGCGATAGTTTCGGGCGTCGGAAGTCGATGAATGCTAGGATAGCATGAATTCCGGAAGTGAATAATAATATCGCGGAGATAAATGGGCGGTCGCGAGCATAAGTGCGCGCAAATCTTAGAATAATATTATAACGAATAACATGGAGCCTCAAACAACGTCGAACGCTATAATGGCGGATCTTCCCGCGCCTCGGTTCATTACACACTGATTAAAAACTTTCGAAACGTGTTTCTTCATATTTCTCTCCGGCTTTCCGAATCGAAAGTTTATTCCGCCTAATTAATGGCCCCGGTAAGCTTAATGTGAATTAAAAGTTGTATTAAACTTCGCGAGAGCTTGTGCTCCTTTATGGATGCGCGGAATTAACGGTGCAATAATTACGAGGCAGAGAAGAAAGAAAATCCTGCACACAGAATATCGAGCGAAAAATAAAAAGCACAATCGAAACATTGCCAATCGGCTAACGTAGATTCCACGCCATCTTGAAATTGCACTTTCATCCACGTTGGCATTGTTATCGCGAAAAAATCCGCGCAAATTATACCCACTTAAGACTACTTAATTTCCTCGAGTCTCTGTAATTCGGGGAGCGCGCGAAGCAACGTACAGCCTCCGGTTTTACGGCCCGACGATCGAGAGAATCAGGACGCAATCGCTCGATCGCCGCGATCCAGCCGATAAATACTTCGTTAAAATACCCCGCGTTCCCCTGCGACTCGATTTACCACGGCATTCGAGCCTCCGCTCGTTTACTTCGCAATTGTCGACGGAAAAGGCTACATTGAGCCCGTGACCGATATTATAGTCCTACGTCTTCGATCTTGCGTTCAGATAGCATAAATTAACCCCATGGTCGAGACCGAACAGCGTTCCGCTAAATTAAATGTTACCTCGCGCGATCCTTATTATTTAATTTTTCAGACAACTTCGTATGCTTCGGTTGTATGTAAATGACGTTTATGAGGCGGAAAAGAGGAAAAACGTTTTATGATCTGTGTGTTTTTATGCGATGTTCAACGATTGGAAGAAGCAACAAATAATACAAGGAATTTAGAAAATTTAATGGCATTTCTAAGAATGTCGCAGTCCATTTTCATCACTGATCCGATAAGCGAATTTATCGTCTTTGTCAGACGTTTGCGTCCATCTTACATATACGCACACATGGAAAATGTGCATAAAAATAAGTGCAATTCGTGGTTTTTTAATAGACGTTTGTATATCTTCGCAATTTTCCTCCGACTTATATATTTTCGCGAGAGCGTGTTCATCACAGTGAGTAAATTACGCGACCGTTTTATTCCGTTTTCCGATTGCGCGACTACTCTATCTCTGGCAGGACACAAATTTCGTTTTTAATCACCGCGGGGGAGAGTAATATTAAGAACTTTAATTACGGTGCACGCTATTAGTTCGGAAACGTGTTTGACCATGGTCATAGAAATAACAGCGCGACAGTTTTTGGCGACAGAGAGGATCCTCTTTTAGGAGGCTTCATCAGTATGGAAAACCTCGTTTGTAAATTTATTTCAAGTTACGACATTTCGCCCGTAACAACGGAAACGGATAGAGACTGGCTGGCCGGGCCAGGGAATGAAATTCAAAGGAGCACGATGATTGTAATTCTGCGGATGGTGAAAGGATTTCGGCGAATTCGCTTAATTCGCCACGAACACACGGGGTTCTAGCATTTCGGGGGGGGGGGGGGGTACGCGAGACTGTTTCTCGATCTCCATTTACGTTGGAAATTGGAAACGATCGTCCATCCGCGGGGGTTTCGTGCTCTTTATCGTAGCATACATTCCAGTTTCGAATGACTGAGGAAAACGGTGCAGACGGAGCACAAAATTAAACGGGAAAATACCCAATTTGCTTGTCGTTCGCAGCGATATCGATCGCTGGGCCCCTTTGCTACGATCTCGGGCTGCGAGAGTCAAACAGAAATTCAATTTTTGATGCTGAACATTCTCTCTCTCTCTCTGCTCCAGGATAGTCTCAATTCACTCTAACAGTCGTTTCTGTACTGTCGTGTTACAATTGGATGCATTTCTCGAAAATACGAGATCATGGAAGGACACGATCGAAGGAATTAATCGAGAACCAGCTGTTTATGTCCGGCTAAAAATGATATCACTACAGCCTCGCCTAACTCGACCAACTAAAATCTCTCGCTTGTTCTTTGTGATAGAAGAAAGTTTCATAGGAAAACATTAGCTGGTTCAGAGGGACAAATATTATGACAGGCAAAAAGATTTGTTCTGGGTTATATTTTTTGAGATTTCAAGGTCATCGAAGTTTCTTTAAATGGAGTGATATATTTTTAATATCGCTATATGATAGCTGAGATCAAGACGAATCCTACGAACTGCGATATTATGACCTTCGCGTGACCTTGAGTACGAAAAATTCATATGTTATCACCAACGATTCCACACTATACATTTACGCTCCATGGACACTGGTGTTCAAATTGTCGAAGCCATTTCGGGTTTTCAGTGCACCAATAATGCATGTCCATGGTTAGAAAAAGGAGCTTCGTCAGTAAAGAGAACGTCATGAAAGAAATGTTCATTATTGTGTACTGTATATTTGCTGCAATGCCCATGTACAAAAAGCAACACGATTTTCATAGACGTTGCCATGAAAGGAGAATAATTTGTATCAGTGTTTACAGTCATTAGTCAACGTTGAATTCATCTTGACCTCGGCTATCATATAGTGATAACAAAAATATATCATTCCATTAAAAAAGAATTCCTTCAACAAATTTCTGTGCCTATCATAACATTTACCCCTCTGAACCAACTAAAGTTTTCCTCTGAAATTTTCTTCTACCATAAAAAACAAGCGGAATATTTTAGATCATCGTGTTAGGTGAGGCACCCTGTATGTCTTCTACTCATTTTTTTCATGAATGCATAAAATTGACCACAATTTCAACATGCTACAGAAGCCTAGATTCTTATACACTTGATTTTGAAAATATTTTGTAGAAACTTCATATAAATAATTTATATGTCCTACTACTGTGAGAAATGTTCACATTAGAAAATGTAAGGGAAGATTTTTATTAGCAGGGAAGATGGTTACGAGCTTTTTGAGAACTCTCAGTGAGCGTACGCAAATAATTCCAATTAAAAGCAAGCTCGCACAGAAACATGATTATGATACTCCTATACGGAGGAAGCAGAAAGATATTTTTACCCGGTGTTTGTTAGTTGACACATTAGCGTACGGTTTACCGGATGCGCTAACGAAGAAGAAAAATGTTATTCAGCAAAAGTTTAATGAAACCAGTGTACCACAATGGAACACAAAAATATCTAGTATAACCGCCGACTGAAAAAGTTTTATTACAACGTGATGAATACAATACGATTCTCTCTTACTATGCTTTTATAGGATTTCGAACTAATGCTTTATACATTCCCAAACTGCTGCGACACAACGTTTTAGACATTTGTACATAAAGCTAACACTAAAAGAAATATATATAGGGGAAGGAGGGGATTCAATAATCAGGATTATCTCCAACTCCTATTAACTATATTTATTCGATTTTACAAATTTTAATTAACACGATTCGTTTCTTTACAAAATAAAACAATTCACCTGGCAACGATAAAATACACGAGTCTTCTCGGTGTACTTTTGTCACCGAGCTGTTACAATCTTCGCAGCGACGCGCCAGCACAAACATACACACATACATACTGAATGCAAACGCGCCCGCAGTCATTCCAAGCAATCTCATTATCATTAATTTCCTACAAATAAAAATATTTCGTAAAAGCAGAAGCATTTTCCTCTCTTCTTAGGTCGACCAAAGAAAAATAATTATTTTTCAATGAAACAACACTTCCAAAGAAAAAAAACTAACAATATTGATAACATATACCAGGAGGTGTTGATCCCATTAAACTGTAAAAATTTCCAGAAAAATCGGAGGGACAAATGATCCAGTTGATTGTTTCGAACTTTTCCATTGAAAATTAGTTTCCCATGGATCGATCAAACCATGGTCCACAAAATCCGCTGACCCAGTGTGCGAAGTCAAGCCACGAAGACACGGTAGAAATTGCGGAGACGTTCGTAGGAACGCGGCGTGGCGACGACGACTGTCGGCAAAAAATGTCCAAAAGAAATAGAAACAAAGAACTCCATCGGAATCGATACCGGCGCGCGATCAACCGCTGAAACGGCTCGAATTCTTGCGCGGCGGTTTGCGGGAGGTGGTTTGACGGGGATGGGGATCGTCATAGAGAAAACGTGGAACGAGATGCGCCGTTTCGTTCAGCGTGCAAGGAATCCGATAAGACGTCTCTAAGAATCCGGCTACGCAGACCGTGTGTACAAGCGGCAGCGAGGAAAACGGTCTTTCCCGCGGCCGTGAACGGGCGAAAAGATTGGGGGTTGAACAGAGTGGAGGGTGCTGGGGATCAGGGCTGGTTTTGCTGGGAATTTCCCGCGGAGAGACTGTCGACGCTCTACAGAGCGATGAGAGAACGAATTTAAGGAGAAAAAGGAACGAGACAAGAACCTCCTTTTTAAGGAATCATCGTCTCACTGGATTAATTAGTAAACTGATTTGGTGCATTTATGACAAAAATGGGTGGATCAAATACAAAACAGTGAATAGTTTAGAGCAATTTCTACACGCTTTTCTGTCGGTTTCGACATTCTAAGATTATTACTAGAGTACAAAACGTACAGAAAAATATTAATCAACCACATGAATTATTTTTAGGTCCAATGTTTAAAGAAAAGTGTAAAAATACAAATTTTATTTTGGAAGGTGTGAAGGTGGTCTGTGAAAATTTTCAGCAGATTCGACAGTGAACAGAGGGGGGAATCCGGCGACAGGAAACGATGGAAAGAACAAGACAAGACGAAAAGGAAGCTGAAGAAGAACCCGACGAGTTCCGAGGGGGTTGGGGTACACGTACGGCAACCTTCCTGCACTCGTGTGCGTATATTAAGCGTACCGCTATCTCGCCATCTACACGTACCTCTATCCAGTTCCCCAGGATCATTTAAAGTCAACATTCTTCTCTTTAGAAGTCTCCCGGCCCTCTCCTGCCCCCGATGAAAATGGTTCCTTTTCGACGGCGACCAATCGCAAATCTCTCAAACCCCCTGCGCACGTTCTCGCCATCCCGAGACAGCGTAACGCGACAATTATACAATGACCGGGGCAAATGGTACCGATACTTGCGTAACGCGGCTGTGGTTTCCCCATAAAGGGTGCGTAAATGTTTCTTGGAAAAGTGTGTGAAGTGGCTGGTTTGAATCTGATTGCACGGAGAGTACTGTTTACTGTTCTTCCAGGTCCGTGACCATTTTTCATGCTAAAACTAGCGATTTAATAATAATCTGGGATTTTAAACTGCTTCTGTTAGCTATTTTGAATCTGATTATGCAGAGAGTCAGGTATTATTTTCTAGTAAACACAGGCTAGGGATAAAAATTATTTACACGAATTGCAACAAATCTGAAATCATATTATAAATAAATATTCTTATCATAAATAGGTAAAATCGGCAGTCTAATTATAAATTAACTAACAATAAATCGTTATACTGTAAGAGCATGAAGCCTAATAATTATAAAAATCAACGAACCAAAGAGTTGCGAATTTTCAGAAAGGTGAGCCCCGCGAAAAATGAACGTTTCCGATAATTCCCGGGGATCTTCGCGGCAAACTTCGTAAAACATTCATAAGCAAATATTCGCCGGCTAACTCTCCCCGGCGCGGCGTAACTCCGAGGGCCGAGAAACAAAATCCTCTTACGCAGGGGTGGAATTGCGCCCTAAACGAGACCCGGGGGATTAAAGAAATTATAATACCACGCCGCACGACATCCATTCAGAGAATTATCGAGCCACTTCCCACCGCGTAGACAATTCCGCGCGCGCGAGACAGAGAACTGCAGCCGGTTTCCAGGACACAAAACCGGCCACGATCCTGGAAGTTGAAACGACTCGGCCCAGAATGCCCCGCTAATTACGATATTACGAGGCGAAATGACAAGCGACCGATGTCGGATCGAAATCATTGCTGAACACAGCCAGAGTGGGAAAACCGCAAGGTAAACGGACGACCACATTTGCTATGGACAACTACCTTCGACAAATTATGTCACATTTTAGAGACAATTTTAATCACTTGCTATTAAATGAACAAATGAAACTGGAGAAAATATGTTCTTGTTGCCGAAGGATGTATCTATACCCCTAAGAAATTTTATTCTGCTATTGTTGAAATTAATAAAAATCTCATGTATAATAAAAAGAAAAGTCCAGCCGTATCGTGAAACCGAAGAAAAAGAAAAATACTTAAAAATCTCTCTTAACATTTGTACAATAAACTCCATATTCCAAGATATTCGTTAACTTCATTCTTTTCTAACGAAAAAGCGTTATCATAAACTGAACATATTTAAGCAGTGAAGAAATGATTCAACATCCAGTAAGTTTCTAACCATTTTTAAAGTTCCAGATAATTTTATCCTCATGACAATTTCTGACCATCATCATACGTACATCATAGGTGAATATTGAGACTGTAAAGATGCATCCGTGAGGAATTATTTAACAAATTGATTTCTTTGGGTATATATTATTTAAAAAAGGGCTACCAATTTTGATAGATACATTCATGTTACAAATACAAGTAACATGTAAAATAGTCATTTTTAGTCACCGTAAACCAACTGTGAACAAGGAAGTGTATTTGTTTATTTTTACTGGATGTGTTCTTATGATTTCATTAAAATAAAAAGTCTAGAGCCGGTCGTTTGAGCATAAGTGCATCTTTCACGAAATATGCGACGGAGTTAGCGAGCCAGGATCCGCATAGTTTTCGTCCGGCAAGACTATTTGCCCGTCCCTTTTATTCTTCTCGCTGGTTCCGTTGTTTCCGGTCGCATTTTTTCACTGGCTCCGTTGTCAGTGGCAGAACGATGTTGGCCGGTTGGTTCGTTTGGTGCAACGCAGACGCACACACGCTAGCCACGTGTACCTAATTTTACTGCCACTGTCAGGTAATTAGAGGTACGTCCATTCGAACGTGATTTAAATGGAAACTGTCAAACTGCCCGAATAAATCGAGGAGCTCCATTAAAGAATTGTCTCCGGGACTGTGTGAAACGCTTTCGGATATTATACGGTCTCGTTTCCGCACAATTTACGTTCGCCTGCGTGCGTGCCTGTAACTCGCCTGTTCTTATTTAAGACACTGTTCAAACAGGTACAACGAATGTTTGGCAATTGACTTTTTTTGACTTCGTTCCGTTTGGTTACGTTATTCCTGGCCATTTGAGATGCTTTGCGACTGGTGGACCATTTGTATCTGCAACCGTGTCAGTTTCACTAGTTGGGAACATTTTCGTAGGAAGTAATTGTTCAAATAGTATGTGGCTTGGGTGTGAGCATTTTTGTAAATTGTTGGTTGTGCATACAGTGGTGCGAATAAATTGAGGTATACGGTTATTCTAAGTCTTCTATAATGTCTTCACAGGATTGTCCTTTATTTACCCACATATGTATTCGTTTAATCATTTCCTTTAGCTAAACATAATGCGTCAGTGTCCTAAAATTATATTCTGTTGTGTAATGTCGTCAAAAGATTGTATTTCATTTACCCATATGTGTCTTCATTTAACACTTTGAATGCCACGGTAGTCACCGATAAAATTAATGCTACTTAATATCAATGTATTAATGTTGGAATTAACCTCTTAAGTACAGCGAGCTCGTCCGCGAATGACAAAAATCCACTATAATGGTTCGTACCGTTCAACCAGATGCTTTCCACGGAAGCCACTATAGTGGCGTACAGTACTTAAGGCGTTAAATACATTATAGTCTAGAGTGAGAACTTCATTATCAAGTAACCAACGGTTGTTATTAATCACTCTGATCTCTTCGGCGAATGAAATAGGTGATGCTTGTGTGAAGCGCATCAAATTCACGTGACAGTTTTAATAATTTCCTTAAGTTAAAAACAATGTATCCAGTATCTCAAATATTTCACTAACACATTTCGTCTATCAGCAACAACGAAATTTACCTTCCTACATGCCTCAGGCCCGTCCCCTCCCAAGCCTATACAGAAGCAGCGAGCAATAACAAGCAATTCCAGGAGAACATAAGGAGGGATGAATCCACCCTTCGCAATTTACCAGCCTGGGGAAGTTTCATTGCAGCGTCGGAGAAGGTGTTAAAATTATTTCGAAAGTTGCGGCCACATTTTACAGTTTACTCTGTAGATTAAAACGTATCCGCGCGGGCGGCGTATCGCGTGCCGCTTTTCAACATAATTTACCGTGGACCAAGCCCCTGGTCCCATCCACCCCCGCGAAATAAATAACGATCCGTGCTCGCCGGCTGGACACGGACGAAATTAAAAGCTGCAGGCGATCGCATCGGGCCGCGTCGCGTCAGTGTGCGCAGCAACGTTCGAAGTTATCGTGAACGGATCAGTCATCGCGTTATTTATGGATACATTAAATGAACGGGGTGGCGTCTTGTCCGTGGCCGGCGCTGCCTTTATCAGGAAAATGAGTTCCCATCCGATGAGCGTCCTGTTCAGATCGAGATATGGATAGTTCATATGCATATACGGGCTTCCGTTCTGTTCAGACGACGATGAAACCCGAGCCCCCGAGGCCCCATCTCTGCCAACGTGAAAATTTTCCAAAATGACACGAGAGAAATTGATCGGAGATCGTCAGTCGAACGAGTTTCGTGGTTAATGGGCCCGCTTTGTAACTCTGACGTTCGGGATAATACAATTTTGTTAGTATGTCTCGAGGTGGTCCATGAAAATGTTGGAAATACTATTGGGCTTTGATGGATGATGACTCCAACCCCACAAGATCGACAATTTTTATGTTAAGCGAGAGAAATTGTGATTGGAAAGTTTGATCTTTCAATGAATTAATTGTAACCTTATTTCTAATACAAACTTTTCAATCATCATATTGTATATGTAACCACAAAAAAAATATTGTTTTCTTCAATTATTACAAGCAAAGGTTCAGCAAAAATGTATTTCCTCTTTTAATAATATTAATAAGGTGAAAGAATAAAATGTTCACTGTTTTGTATTTCATCCACTAATTTTTGCCATAAATCCATACGGTCCCCAGTCTACTTATAAGACTCCTAAGATGGATTAATTGATGGATTTTTTGCACTCGAAGTCATTTTAACTCTAAAACGAAACCTTTCTCCCGATATTGAGTGTATTGTGTACACTCAATATTGATGCTACTACAAGTTGTCAAAAAATTGGACATTCTTTAGGCATTTTCAAAGCGAGTGTGTACCGAATATTGCAACGTCGTAAATTTCATCCATACCATATTTCCTTACATCTGGAGCTTCATGGCAACGACTTTAAGAATCGTCTTGCTTTTTGTACATGGGCATTGCAACAAATACAAAGAAATGGGCATTTCTTTTATGACGTTCCCTTTACTGACGAAGCTACTTTTTCTAACCATGGACAACTGAATTCACATGATATACATTATTGGTGCACTGAAAATCCGAAACGACTTCGACAAGTTGAACACCAGCGTATATAGAGCGTAAATGTGTAGTGTGGTGACATATGAATTTTTCGTACTCAAGGTCATAATATCGCAGTTCGTAGGATTTTCGTCTTGACCTCGGCTATCATATAGCGATAATAAAAATATATCACTCCATTTAAAGAAACTTCGATGATCTTGAAATTTCAAAAAATATAACTCAGAACAAATTTTGTTGCTTGTCACAATATTTGTCCCTCTGAACCTGCTAATGTTTTCCTATGAAATTTTCTTCTGTCATACACAACAAGCGAGATATTTCAGATGGTCGAGTTAGGTGAGACACCCTGTATATTCTACTTGTTCATAAGAACAAGGTGGTTCCTAATAAAATATCAACACCCTGAATGCCTAAAATTTTCAGCCGTGCTGCTATAAGCGTTTATTCAGATTATTCAGAAACATGACAGGATTCAATCGTCACGAATCACAGATAATCTCGAAGCATTCCTTCTCAACCTGGACGGATGTATTGTATATGTGACCACTCGCAGCACACGTCGACTACTGCACAGATAACGAGAAAAGTACACAGTGGCATCGCCAAGGAAACTCGAAAAAAGTCTTCGAATCGGAAGCAAACGTTAATGTTGACATCCTACGTCCGCAAACAAAGGTTGCAGGCGAGTGTGTAGGTAGCCTCGTGCGAATATCCGTCTATTTGGCCAAGTCACCGTTGAAGTCAACGATAACGAGCCCCGTGGCGGCACGTTATCGTTGCGCTAACATAATACACGCGTGTCACCCTGTTCTACATACCTGGCTCGAATTCACGGTAAATTGTTCGTTATATTAATCCGTTGGAAGTCCGTCGGTTCCGGCTCCCGTGCGCACTCTATCGGCACCGGATTGCCGAACCGTGTTGCTCGGTCCTGTTCCCGTTGTTTGTCAGCTTGTGTTTCGGCTACTGTTCTTCTCCCTTCTCCTCCCAACGCCACGCGGCGGATATGCCAACCCCTAGCGGCCCGCCCCTCAGGCATTACACAGTTACACGACAAGGTAATACGTTTAATCTCGATATGCTACCTCATTATAATCCCGGGGCTGGCCAATAACGATACCCCATTAAATGACCAACGATTTCATGGCTGCGGACCACAGCTCTCCGCGACGCATTATCGCGTCATACGCGCTTGCCCACCGCGACGGCCCGCTCGGGGATTAGGATGTTTCTCTGGGATCGACGTCTGCGATGCCATTTGTGCGTCGGGGACACGGGATTCTACGAAGATCGACGATCAACTGCGTATTTGGATTTTTTTTGTACGAGGATTTAGCGTGGACAAGAGACGCTATGTCATGATCAGACACATCTCTCTAAAAGAATCATTTATAACTATGCAAGATTTGATGCATATAAAGATTTTATGCATTTATGATAAAAATGAATAGATCTAATTTAAAACAGTGAAAACATATTATTTTCAATCTATTGAACATTTTTAGCAAGAAACGAAATATTTATTTTACCGAAGCTTGTTGTAGTTCCGGCAGAAAGTTTTTATGTTGCATAAAGATCCGCAGTCTATTTATAACTTAATGAAGTCTTTAGTCATATTTAGACTGACGATTTTATGCATTTATTACAAAAATGAATTTAGGTCTCTGTTAGGTTTTATACGTTTATACAAAACTGAAAAGAAGAAATCAAGAACGCTATTCTACTTTCCGTTTTTTTTTAAATGGAACAGAAAATACATTTTCATGGAACTTTGGTTTCTCATAATGGACTTGGACAATTCTTACTTCGCATGAAAATTCGCCGTCTAGTCTGTAATCTGCTCGTGAGAGTTTAGTATGAGGAGCAAGTAGAAACAGTACGTCATGACCAGACACGTCCAGTAGAATTACAGAACTAAGAATTACGAACGAAATTAATGGTATCTTTTAAACTCATCATTTCCGATCCTATCTCGCTTGTGATGAGGTATCGTGTGTTGTTATTTTTATTTTGGTGCTTTCCGATGTTCGATGTTTCCGCAGCCATCTTTCGGCGACGTTCGCGAGATTCAATAGCTATTGCGATTACCTATTTAAACGGTTCCTAGGCGATCTAAGATAATGCCAGATCCGGTACTGTATTATTAAGCAGACAAATGGATCCAGGAAGCACGTAGGATGCCATGGGGCTGCACTTAATTGCGCGACAGTTCCGCTTTGTTGGGTTGCGGTGTCTTCGGGACGAGATTGCTCCGGCACCACGCGTTTAGGGGTGGGGGACGGAGGTGAGTGGCTTCTGTTTACCCTGTTGGCCCTGTTGGAAGAAACTAGGAGGTCCGATTTGGAGCACTAATTAAATTATAGGACGGAGAAATTGATTTTAGCTGGATCTGTCCCGGATCAAATGAGGATTACCCTTTCTTCGACGATGGCCGGGTCTGCGGAGACCCTTGCTCATATTATTCTCGTATTGTGTCTTGGTGCAGTACTTCACCCTCAACATAGCGTATTCAGCTCTATTTACTTCAATATTGTTTGCATTAATTTGCAAGGTACGTGAGCTGTACAGACATGTATTTCGTTTTTCAATTATTTTAACGATTTAAAACCAATACAACAGTATTTTTAAATATTGATGGTATTGATTGAAAGAATAAATGTTATATCTAGACTATTTTATGGTAAAAATAAATAGGTGCAACATAAAGCAGGAAATAGATAGAAAGAATTTAAGAGCTTCAATGTACTAATTCCAGCTTTTCAAAGTTATTAAAAGAACAAAGAAATATTTCTTTGGCTCCAGTTCATAGTTTTCGATGCAAGAAAAATTTTATTTTGCATACAAATCCACTACCGAGTGATAACAAAATAAAGACATTGCAAGACAGCAGAACGTTCTTGAAGTAGAATAGACAAGACTTGTATTTAATCTATTTCAATCCAATGAAGTAGAAAATAACGGTAAACATTAAAGCATCATGTCATCGCTATTTCACTATTTACATCAAGTGTCCTACTTTTATGAATTTTTCATACTCAAGGTCACGTGAAGATTATAATATTACAGGTCATTGGATTCGGCGTGACCTCGGCTATCATATAGCGATAATACAAATATCAATATCATTCCATTGAAAAGGACTTCAATTACCTTGAAATCTCAAAACATATAACCTTCAACAAATTTTTTTGCCTATCATAATATTTTCTCCTCTGACCCAACTAATGTCATCCTCTCAATTTTTCTTCTATCGTAAAAATGAAGCGAGATATTTTAGATGGACGAGTTAGATGAGACACCCTGTGTATTGTACATACAAAAGGAGGGTTGAACAAATTAAGCTGTTGCCTTCTTAAAATTCAATTTTAAGCTCCGCCTGCACATCAGCGGAAAAGAAACTGTTTAAATCAGTCAGACACTTTCCGTACAAAGTGAAGGGTGAACCGTGACCAGGCCTAATAGCAACCTCACTGTCAAGAATATTAGAGTTACCGTCTCTGGCGGCCAACAGCGGTAGAAGAAACAAAACGCAAAAAGTGTAGTCGCAATACATCACTGCAGCAGGATCTTCGGGCCGTCCGGTGCAACGTGTAATTTCAAGAATGTTTCTCCTGCACCGGACAAAGTATAATGCTCATCGTTGCCAGTAAAAAAGTAAACAGAAGGATGTTCATTAGTTGTGTCGAGCGATTCAGCGTCGGGGTGGGATGAGGATTGAGAAAGTAGAGGATACGGCGAAACAGAGAAGGAAGAAGCAAAACGAAGAGAGAGAAAGAGAGATGGAATGGGGAGAAAAAATATCAAGGACGGATTGGTTATTCCATTATGCGTGGCTCATTAGGGACGTGGATATAATTCACGGCAGAACGAAAATTACGGTCCGCGGAACGGGACGTGTTTCGAGGATGAAAAGTCGAGGCGGTTCCTCAGATTCCGCGACATTAATGAATATTTCATATATTCGGAAGTTCAAGACGAAGCCCCCCGAGCATTGATTTAGTCGAACTTCTTTTTTTCACCAAGCAGGTTGACGGCTCCTGACCCCCGAAATTAAGGTGTCCGTCTGTCAAGTTATTTACACGTCGTTCAATATTAATCGCCCCGGCTCCCGGATCGGCCCCGACAGGACTTCATTTTATGGTAGATAAATTATTGAATATCCCTCGAAGGCTGCCGTGTTCATTAATCGCAGCTGTTGCCACTGTTTAGGGTCCTTAATGCTACCAGGATTCATTCTGATTCACAGCCTCGCTCCCGGGAGGCTGTTCAAGATCCGTGCTGCCAAATAATTAGTCTTTGACGATGGGACGTAGGCGTAGGCATTGTACCACGGTCTATTTGTAACAGACAGACGGAATAATTAGCGATCCTCGATTGTACTAACCGATTGCAAATATTAACGCGGCGAACGCTGCCGGTGCCGTCGAATGTTTGTGGAATGCGAAAAGTAGGTGGGATGAATGAATAAAATATCGAAGAAGGAAAACGTTTATCTTTGATGTCGCTTGATTCTTTTGAATGACGAAATGTATTCGAAATGAGCACCGAGCTTGATAAGTGAGCTATCATGCGGTGCAGTCACTTTGTGTAAAATAAAAATTGTATTAGACTGCACATCCTATGGACGTATGACAGAAATGAATAGATGAAGTATAAAACGGTAAAAAACATTCAATAAATTTAGAAACACAGCTGTACTGTTCCCAGCTCATATAAATTATTCACAAAATGAATGTTTATGTAGTTCACGTATATGCATAGAAATTAACGCGGACGATTTTTTTATTTCGCATAAAAATCCGCGATCTACTAATTGTTTCTTGCCAAGCAAAAGGTAATAGCATCGGGTAACGTTTTGAAAGGCTAATAAACGCTAAGATAAATCAAGTTTCCGAGGGGAAGAAACGGACATCGCACATTGATTAAACGGAACAATAGAGCGAATTGACTTACCGTCAAAACTTGGAAGCTGCCAATACTTCCCCGGCGGCCAACAAGAACGGAGTAGTAACAGCTATCTCACAAAGACTCGTTTGACTCTGAATAACCAGTGTTCCTGCGAGTATGGCTTTTCAAGACGCATCAGAGCGCGGCGCTGATTTATTATGTCGTTTCGAATCATTGGCGGCGAGGAGTATCATCTTTCTTCCGGTTTACGTCTGACCTACAAGGAACACCGGCCAAGCGTCCATCAGCATTATGACGAAACTTTGCGCATTTATTTACCCATAAACGTTTGATACCACCAATTTCCCGAACGTACTCAATAATTCAATGAAAACTGTTTTTGTAGAAACTTCGTGACCGAAAATCGTGCGACAATAATTCTGGGCTCGTTTTAAAGCTTCTACTTTCCGAGCCATAATTAGTTTTTTTCCATGACGATTCTATATCATGTGGAATAATATTTTTAATAACGTTAGTGTGTTCATTCAAAGTCCGAAAAAACGGTGACAAAAAATTGTGAAGAGGGGATTCTAATCCTTAAGGGTGGTTTCGATTCTCAAAAAAAAATTTTTAATGTCGGTGGGGTCGAATTTGAAGGCCTTTGAAGTGTCCTTCGTCCACAAAGGGTTGCAAAATGAAATATCAGCAATTTCTCCACACAAAGATTCTTCTTTAATTAAGCAGGTATGCGTATCTTACAAGAAAGCATATTGAGTTGATAGAAGCCGATAATCAAGATAACCACACGATAATCATAATTATTTTTACTTTTCCTGATTGTTTAGTTTTAGATTCATTTTTACAAATACGAAGGTCAATCCGATGAATGTACATTTTAATGGAAACATATAGTCACAGCAATTACAAGGAAACACCCACAAATGGGAAGGAAATTGAACAGGCACACAATATTATAGACCTAATTGATAGGTACAGAGAAGTAGGGTACACGGATTTGGAAACGCAACAAGAATTAGTATTCGACGACCTAACGGACAACGCATTAGCGCATTAGCGCCTATTGTACTCGCTTGAGTACAGGATAACAAGATTATATTTGTTATATTTAATATTATATCTAAGATTGACTAGATGTTTTGTCCATCGTTTGCTAAAATTTGAAAAAAAATTCTTGGGCGTTAATGGGTTAGTGTTCAAAATAAAATCAACTCTTTTTAAAGCTATCATATACAACAAGGAAAAATCCAATTTCAATTATCTTACGGATCCACAGTTTAAAAAGGTTCCAGATTTATTTTTACCGAGAGTCCGATGATCGCTGACACTCTCAAGCGAATTGGCAATAACAGTCGATATCCTTACACCGCCACGCCGCGCCGCGGTGATTAGCTCCCGCGTCCCGCTGCTATGATCCAGTGGTATTGTTCAAAATACTATACACGTTTATACTAAATGCTTATACTTCTATAAAACAGGCCAGAATTCCTTCCTCCGCACGCCAGGTGTAAGACTATCTTTCATTACGCATAATTATTCTTAAATGATAAAAAGAAAAAATTTCTAAAACACGTATCCCCTATTTTGTATCAAAGATCACACACCCGAGTTTACATTCAAATGAACTAATAATGAATCAGAAAACCTGCAAAAAAATCAAATTTTTAATATATTGTTTAAACAAAAAACGTTTGTCCAAATTTTCTTACGTGACTACATTTCCCATTAGAAAACACACAATTTAATTCTTTCGTCCTCTGGTTTCCGAGATATCTCAAAAAATATGGTTTTGTCCCCCCTCCCCCAGTGAGAGCTGTTTTCACCCCTTAAAAGTGGATGGTTGGCGATAAAAACAAACACGTGTCAAATATTTTTCGAAGAACTATATCTCACATAAGTTTCATCAAAATCGGCATGTACCAATTGAATATGTTTCCTTGTTAGATCAAATTATAAATTGCTAGGTTTCGTCGATAATTGACGATAAGTGACTGAATCGCTTGCTAGTTTCGGAGTGTAGAAGCCAGTTGCTCGGAGTGGAGCGGATATTTCGACGGGAAGGAACATTAAAACCTCTTGTAATCTTGATGAATGCGAGGGCGGTTACATCAACCGCGATACAAACCCTTAACCACCCCCGGGCTACCCTTAGGATATTCCCGCAGCTGGTATTCATAGCGGTCATAAGTTTCTTTTCCTTTCTGCCCCCTCGCGGCAGAAAATCCGGCGGGATTTTAGAAACACCGTGGAAGGAAGACTCTTCCCCCCCCCCTCTCTCACTC
>CM052140.1:5174020-5276040 GCA_028454255.1 Halictus ligatus | reverse complement strand
TTCCGTCCTTTATTCTCTTGCTTCTGGCTTGCTCCTACCCCCCCCCCGGACACCCTAATTATTACCGCTCCGATGGAATCCAATTATTCTCGCCGATCAACGTTTTTCGCGATCTGATCGAAGTACCGTCGTGTCGATAAATTTGTGCCGAAATTTTCGGAGGTATTCGCTGAATTTCAAGATTACTGACACTCTGTGGAGAGCCCTGGGACGATACTGACCCTGAATTTTAAAAGTGTTACCTAGGCACAGCGATTTCCCTATATATGTCGCCAAGACCGGGATGATAAACGTCGCGGAATTATCCCCACTACTGCGGGGCATACTACTACTCCCATATCTCATACTCCATATCATATTTTCTTTATACTATCCCGTATAAAGAAATGACGGTAACTGGTGGTACAACCAGAATGGGGGTTATTCTGCGTAAAACTTTAAAGTGCAAAATATAGAATACAATTTGTGTATGCGAAGCTTTGTCTTCGAGAAAATGGTTTTTGGAAATTCGCCAAGTTCGCGTGCTCAGCATTTGTACGAAGTAGAATCGGTAGTTCGTGAACAGACGCGCCAGACGATTCCTATTCAATAGCGCGCGTATTCACCGAATTTTCAAACCCGATTTTCTCGAAATTAAAGCCTCGTATGTAAAAATTTTGTTCTACATTTTCGATTTGCCTCCCTGTAGAATAACAATTATCGAGTCCAATAATTCTTGAAAAGACACAAATTGAAGAACTAAACACAGAGATTCTTGGACCCACTGGAAAAAAAGGCTGAATTTTCGTTATTAATTTAAAAATCAGCAAAGAAGTCTGTAAATTGCATCCGGATCGAGCATTAAAGAGATCCAGACTCCGAAAAGAGCGAGAAGTAGTTGGGACGAGTGATCGCGAGCGTTCCCGAGAGGTTTTCGAGAGAGGAGAGTCCGTTTTCGAGAGCAGCAGGCGAGTTTAGAGAGTTGGAGAGTTTAGGCGAAGAGTCCGGAGAGAGTATCGGCTATGGGGGCATACGGGGATGCTTGTACAGCGAGTTTCAAAAGAAGTTACCCGGTTACATATTTAATACGCTCCGCGGAAAAGCTGCCGGGTTCCCTTTTATCGGTGATTAATGAAGTGCTTCGACGCGACGGCGGGCTGGAGGTCTTAAAGCGAACAAGATCCGATTTCGCGAACGCGCATCGTTTCGAAACTCGCGTCGGTTTTGTGAGCGGTTCGCGCACACGGCTTTTTCGCTTCCGAGAAGATCGCGATCATCGAGAAAGACTCTACCGTCTCGGAGGAAGAGGCGTGAAATGAATGGATTAAAGCCCCGGGATCGGCCCGGCAATCCTTGCGGTGGCCCGACAACCCGAACGACCAGTCGATCCTGAGTTCATAAAGCGGGTTTACGAGGTGGGAGGAGGCGAGTTCGAAAAACTCGTCTAATAAAATCGGAAGAAAAGAACAAGAACAGGAACACCGGCCTGCCGTAGCATCCTACCGGGCTTCTCGCGTGGAACGGAAACGAGGGTTGCTTCGCCTAATCCCCACTGGATAATGTCGATAACTCGCGATACATGGGATTAAGCGGTTCGAGATTTCAATTATCAACGTTTCTGTTTCTAGTCACGCAATGCGCCGTTAAGAGGGTGTTCTGGTTTTCGTGACCATTTTTCCATGACGCTTTAGGAATGTTTTTCGGGAAAATTTTTCACGCAAGTTCATTGGCATTTGAAGTACATGTGTGATTATTTTGTAGTGAAAATATTCAAAGTTACGAGAGTTATATATTTTTTTATCGAGTATGTTTCGAAAAACATAGGTCAACCTGCCATTATGCCGATCTTCCTACTGACCGGAAACGATAAGAATAAAATTGTTTATTAATCGGTACGACTGCAGTTACAGTCCGAACCATATGAAACTGAAAATCATGATTATTTACAAAATGATGGAATTTTCAAGTCGAATTACCGATTTTTCTTATATTGTTTGGTCTTCGGCACGATAAAAAAATAAGAAAAAATTTACAGGTTTTAAACATTTTTTAAGTGGTGGGGAAAGCGAGGGTTTTGAATGTGGACCTTTGCTTTTTCATGTATTTTTGTAGAAGTAGTGGACCGATTTTTGATACAAATAATAAATTGTGAAACAAGGAAAAGCTTCCCAACAGTTTAGGGTAGGAGAAGTCCCAGGTTGAGGAACTTCCGCGTGCCCGGAGAATAGTAAATCGATTCTTTGCTTGCTCTTCATTTGCAAAATAGTAGAACTATAGCGACGCTCGAAATGAAAGGCGCCCGAGTCTCCTTAAACCAGAACATCAACGTTCGGGAACTCTTTCATCCCTGTTTTTCTCGCCTCCCTCGTTATTGAGTCTGCTCTCCCATCGTCCTTCAATCAGTTCGGGATTGAAGAGTTTGACATCAAGAACAGAGCAACTTCGCCCAGTCGTGTTTTACCGTGAATTAAAAGGACCTTTAAATCCTCTCGAATCGTCGACCGGGGGAGCTCCTCCCGTAAGCCCACCATTTTTTGGTGTCCAATCTCACCTCCGCTGTCTCGGCTAAAGCTATACCACCCCGGGAAAACAGGAATCACTGTCTCAACCACTGTACGAACCTTTCTTTAGCATCCTCTATTTTTACCATTAGACTTTGAATTGTATACATTTGAACAAAATCTGTACGTGAAAAATGCAATGGGACACGCAGCTTCAGCAAACTTAATATTGTTAGTAGTTCAACGAACATAAACATTACGATTACTGATACGTTAACTGCCAATCAAGCATCCTGAAAAATTAACGACATTTATTTAAGGAGACTCGATCTGTAAAGTCAACATTTTGCAACGAGACTGCAGTTTTTTATGTAAAATAAAAATTGTCTGCATTCATTTCAGGGTATAGGGGCTGCACAGACATTTTTCTTTTTTGAACTAATGTGACATTAAATTCATGAAATATTCTTACTCGTTTAGAAGAATATTGATTATTTCCATAATGCTCTTGAAATTCAAATCCAAAATTCTCTATGTGGTTTCATGCCTCGAAGTAAAACAATTTACAAATTATTGAAGAAAGTAGAAACCTAAAGCAATCTCGCTGTTTGCGACCAAAAGCATCCACGAATGAATTCGTTATTATAAATTGTGATTAGAAATTTAAAAATTAACACTTTATAAATCCCTTTTTTCACCGAAAAAATTACCTCATTTCTTATTAATATCCTGGAGAATCGACTTAGTATGTTGTATCCATTTTTGTTTCAAATGAATCGTATTTGTCTACATTGAGAGCATATCTTGTGTACTCAGTTTAATATTTGTAATTTATTGAAATAACAATGCGTAGAGAACTAAAGAGAATCTTCAAAGTTTTCTATCACTGGTGAAGGATATCTTTTGAGTTCCATATAGTTCCGCGTTGTATCAAAGTGCATTATTTTCAGTATCCCATCCCGGTACAAAACATTTTCCACGAATATTTTGGAAACTACTGCAGATAGGAAAATGGTGTACATGGCAAAATTGTGTCTTTTTATGAGAAATACACCTGCGAAGACAGATTTCAAAGATCACCATTTGTTTCAATAATATACCAAATATCATTCATTATTCACATGTTATCCCTATTTTTCGGGCATTTCCGGTACTTTGACAAGAAAATATTTCAAATATTTCAGTACTTTACTCTTCTGTAAAGTTCAATATAAAAGATTTTTTAAAATTACATTTTTAAACACAACATTAATGTCACAGTGCGACCACAATGCGACGGCCCGATTTCGCCGTATTTCGTAGTCCTTGGGTAAAACGCTCCGAAACCGATTAGTTCGTTGCACAGGGGGCACCGGGATCCTGATCAAACTAGTAGAATAGCCCTTGGCAGCAAAACCTCCTGCCGCCCTACCAATCACGCTAGGAGAGCACTGATTGCAAAGATAATCCAATTATTTCCAGGAGAGGGTTCCGCGACTCGGTTTTTGGTCGACTTCAGGGTCCGGTCGCGTCCTTTTTTACCTGTTGGTTGCAGGCAGCGTAGTCAGGTGGCCTTAGTTACTGGTCCGAGCTGCCAGTAGTACTTAGGAACAAGGGGGCGAGGATGCTCCGCCACGACTTCACCGGTGATCAACGCCCCGTTCCGCGTGTCCTCTTATTCTGATCGTAATCGAGACCGCTACTCGACGATTCCATCGGGGGCTCTCTGTATCATCCCCTTTCCCTATCTTTTTGCTTCGTTTTATGTCCGTACCCCACCTGTCGACGGGACCGGGTCCGCGGACAATCCGAAAGCTTGTAAATACCCGATCGTTTGTACGACCGTGACGAGCAGCGAGAAACGACGAAACAAAAATGCAGTCCTCCTCGACTTACAAGACACTATTACTGATCCTACGCGACTTAAAGTCTCGTCACGACGAAAGCCGCTTATTCCCACTTCCTTCTTCGGGATCGCGTTTTAAAACCACGGGTCGGAATCCGCCAGATCACCAGGGATATTCCTTACACACGGAGATCAAGACCGTGGGATTCTCGGATCGATGGAAATCCTTGGCTACCGACGCGTTAATTGTCAAATTGTTCTGTCGTCGATTTATATATCAAATTCCTCGCAGTCTTTGTTTAACTCTGAACCTACCGATCAAATTGCATACAAATTTGCTGGTGTACGGAAGTCCCTTGAGCGACGCGGTTCCAGACGCGCGGATCTCGAGCGTATTGAGCGGTCGATGTGAGTTATTATCCTCGCGAGCGGAAACTGCTGCGACTTTTATCGATTGCTGCTGTCTCGGTCCTGGAACGGGTTCTGCGTGCGTGCCGCGATAGAACAGAGCATGAACGTGCTCGTCTTATAGGGATCCATAGTTCTTGGAAGGAACTGTCTCAAAATTGTATATATCTAATTGCACTTTGAAGGAGCTATCGTACAATGATCGCATTATCGTCTTGCGACAATCGCATACGAAGGAACTAGGCATCTCTCAGGGCCCTTATTCAAAATACTATTTACATTATTAAATAAGCAAACATTTAAGTATTTTATGAATACATTGCACCAGTTTCGTATCCATAAAATGAAAGAAATATGAAATGGAAATATTCTAGGTCGGAACTTTGATTTTGAAATTAAAATAGCTCGATAGCTTGAAAGGTATCTTTTGACAACTCCGGTAAAAATAGTGTTACCACTGAATGTTTTACTAGATTTATTGGGCACCTCCAATGATCGTGAACCGTGAAAATAGAGTCAAACACGTCGAGTTTCCTTGAAAGTACAGCCGCAGACTCGAAAAGAAGGAGCAGCTGCTCCAGTTTCGTTGGAAATTAACAGAAGCGCGCAGCTTGTTGCTATAATCAGGTTGCTTCACCAGTTTCTTTCGCCCCCTCCTCCAACCCGAGCATTAGGGACATTCTCGGACGTTCTGCATAACGTTCAGTTCTTTTATAGCCCCTTGAACTCATCGGTAATGAGTCCGTTGCCGTTGTGCGCGATAGGCGGATACCTTCAGGAACTAACCGGGCGAAGAGTAATCGAGTTTGCCGTGGACGCGGAGTCGTTTGTCGTCGTCGAGAGATCCTCAATCGTTTCTGCTCCTTCGATCGGTAGACGGGGCACTTGTAAAAAAAGGCTTCGCGGCAGTTGGACGCCCGAAGAGAGAACCGGCCGGAAAATAATTGGATTCCGTTGAAAGGACTCGCCGAGTATAGTGTTATAACGACCGTAAACCGGAAAACGAACGAGGGAGGGTGGATGCAGCTGACTTGAAGCTGACAATTCGAACATTTGGTTCGTGCTCCGCGACCCTGTTCACGGGAATTCAAACCTTTTCCGTTTACGAGCTGTCCCTTTCTACTAATCAATCTTTCCGCTCGGGGTCTGCAAATTTCAACCCTTACACGTAAAAATACATGAAATTTCCTATAATACTCGACGATGTCAGAATTGCTGGACTTCATAAATTCGGTGTTATGTTAACCTTTACCCGGCCTAGAGTATAATGGCCAGCATCAAACTTGGGAATTTTACGTAATATGTTGTTTGTGTACATAACCTTCTTTGATTACGCGACTTTGTGTTGCCTTAAAGCTCAAAGTAATTTCAAGGTAATTTGCCGAATTTCTTTTTTCTCGGTACTTGCGTAATTACAAAACAAAAATTTGGCATTCCATTTGAAGAACACGAGATGACCTTGGCATGACCTTGAACAAAATGGAGATTAAAAATTTGTTTATCACGGTGACATACTACATAAAAGATCATGATAATAGTGTTGTACCACATTTGAGCCCCTTAGTTGACAAGTGGCATAAGTCCAAAATTACGAAAAATGGGGTTTTTATAGAAATAGTAAGTATTAAGAATACTTGTTTTATTTAACAAATTAATTTGTGTATACTTTGTTTTATGCTAATAAAAAATAAGATTCAATTTTACATCCTAAATAAAGTGACTGTAACAATATCTTGAATAATGGCATAAGTCCAATCTCTTGGACTTACTCCGTTATTCGACGGAGCATATGGACTTACTCTACTGTTACATTCGATTAAAGGAAACTGGTATATGTATACGCGACAATCCTTTCGTATTTACTAAAACCGACGAGGGTCATTCATGTTTACATTAACTTCTAGAACTGTTTAGTATCTTATTAGCTTCCGTATCAGTAACATTGTGATATATTATATTTGCTCGAAATGATTAACGTTAGCGCAAATCTTACAAAAAGTCGGAAAAGAGTAAGAAATAGTGATGGCTGGGCTAGGAATGTTGCAAAACGACTTCGTAATTCGGGTGCAGAATACGTAAACCGGAACAATAATATAGTTCCTGCGAAAAAGTTTGAAAACAAAGACTGTGGATGCCAGAAAAAATGTACAGACAAAGTTGATGAAGCAACACGGAAGAATCACTTCTATAATTTTTGGAAAATAGAATCCTTTGACACACAAAATGCATATCTTTGTGGACTTACGCATAGTGTACCTATAAAAAGAAGACGACCACGAGACGAAAGTAGATGTATGAAAAGTAGCAGTAACGTATACTGTGTTGTATGTAAGAAGTATTTTTTGCAAACTTTTGGTATCAGTGAGGGACGCGTGAAGAGAGCTATAATGAAACATGCAGAAGGTGAAACTGTTGGAAATGACAATAGAGGTAAAGCAGCAAATCCGCGTAAACTTAGCGAAGATACTATTAAAAATGTTTGTGATCATATTCAAAGTTTTCCTGCTAATGTATCTCATTACACACGTAAACACAATCCAAACCGATAGTATCTAAATGAAAATCTCAATATTCATAAAATGTATATATTGTATAAAGAAAAATGCTCTGAATTAAACATACTATCAGTAAAAGAGCACATGTATAGAGATATATTTAATACGCGTTTTAATCTACATTTTAAAGCACCGCGGAAAGACACATGCAAGAAATGTGATGAATATAAAATTAAACTAGATGCAGTAAGTAGTGACCAAGAAGTTATTAAAAAACTTGAAGATGAACATGAGTTACATTTACGAAAAGCAGAAGCAGCACATAGTTCTATGAAAGAGGATATAAAAAATGCAAAGTGTTCAAATAATATTTATGTATGTAGTATCGATTTACAGAAAGCATTACCATTTCCAATATTAACAGTTTCTGATGCGTACTATAAGAGAAATATGTATTGTTATAATCTCGGTATTCACGACTTACGTGAAAATAAAGGATACTTTTATGTTTGGGATGAAACATTAGCATCCAGAGGATCACAAGAAATAGCATCATGTTTAGTTAAACATATTAAATCTGTTGCTGGTTATAAAGATAAGATAATTATTTATAGTGATTCTTGTACTGGACCAAATCGTAATATAAAAATAGCTTCGTCTCTGTTAAAATTAGTGCAAAGTGATGATATTGTAGCGAAGATTATAGAACAGAAATTCTTAATATCAGGACATTCGTTTTTACCGAATTTTTTTCAACTAAACAGCTAGAACGGTCAATAACAAAGCGTAAGAAAAATACATTTCGACAAACTGTAAATTGGTTCACCATTCAGTGGTTACACTATGAACGCGGAAAACAGTTTGATATTTTTTATAAAACTACGATTTCTGTGGATGTTAAGTATGAAATATTAAATATTCAGCGTGCTCGGTGTGGCAGGCCATTGCAGTTGAAAAATATAATACAGGAAAATTTATATCCATCTGTGCGTCCTGTTTCTGAGACCAAAAAGAAGGACATGATAGATTTGCTGAAATTTATCCCTCCAGTTCATCATGCATTTTTTCAAGAATTAAAGACCAGTACAATTGAAGATACTGGTGAAGAATCCAGCAACGACTAAATTTCTTTAATATATAATATACAGCAAACTTGTAGTGCATTAAAAATGTCATTTGTGTAACTTATAATTATGAATACATTAATAGCCATATGGCGTAAGTCATTTACTCACACAAAAGTGGTATCACAATTCAGTGCAATAATGGCACTTCATTATTCGTTACCTTACTGTTTGTTTACTATTGAAAACAATATGGACTTTATTTTTAGTTACAATGACATGATTTCTGTTTTTTCGCTTTATGTGGTTACGATAAAGTTACATTGTGTATTGAATTTTTTGTACGATATTACACGGAAGTCTAATTTCTATAATATTAAGAAAAGGGACTTGATTCACTTGTCAACTAAGGGGCTCATTTATCCCATCACCTGCCATTCAATAATAATGCCAAATTTGTTAGCATGATAAAGAAAATTGAAGTTTTGGAAAAGTTCCGCCCCCCTAATGGTTAAGTTGTATTTATCAGATTATGGATCTTTATGCAAAACGAGCATTATTCTTTATAATGTGCAAGCGACAGAAACCAAGTAGGAAGTTCAGTGAATTTCAGCTCGGGTTACCTTCTCGCTGCAAAATGGTACCAATTTACGAAACCTGAAATTCGATTTTGATAATCAGTGATTCAACAGGCAAAGTAAGCCCGTTGCAACGAAGAAGCATACCTTTCGTCAGACGAGCATCTAAATTGTCGGGGTCCAGAAGCAGTGGATGGCCATTTCATGAAACAGCGATCGAAAGCCGAGCATCGGGCCATTGTTCGCGGCCGTCTCGGCTGTCGGTCTCTCGCGCGACCGTTTCAAACTTTTCCGACTGTGATAAACACTTGGCCGAAGTTCAGGGGGTTGAAGCGAGCTAGCGGTGGGAATCAGGAAATCGAGCAGGAATCGAGGCAGAGGAAGCACGCGTGTAGAATTTTCGTAGCGCTTGTCGAATGAACGCTTCATTTTCCGTGTTTGGCTTTTGAACAAAAAGCCGAGGGCGCATTCGGTCGTGGCGCTGCCGTTGTCGATGGTGCAACGGGGGCCTGGGTTGCATGACTATTCTGCACGGCTACCTCCGATAAATTCGTCGTCTGTTCGCAAGTGGAAGAGAAAGCCGGGGTTCGGGCCGATAACGCGAAGATAAGAGAGGAAAGGGACGGACGGTAGGCCAGAAAGGGAACAAAGAGGGGCAACGAGCGAACGTGGACGGTGTACAGGTCGCGCGGCTATTAATTGGAGTGTCCTCCTCCGCCTCCTGACACCCCTGCATTCTCGACGGGACACGCTTCTCGCCTCCTCTCGATCGTCAGAAACGGCCGGCCGCGTCGATGTGATTATTTTCGTGACGTTTCGATTCAAATCAAACGCATTGTTAAACCGTGCCTCATTGTCCGGTCGGCTTCAATTTGCAGCTATATTTTACTCGACGGCTACCGGCAGCCGACGCCTCTGCCAATATGCAGCACGCGTGACTCCAAACAATTCCGTGACATCTAGGAAATGGCCCTGGGATGCCCGACCAGGCCCGCTGCCGCTTTTTTTCCCCGCCGTTGCACACCCACGGTCTCATTCAACGCTCTCCATACCACCCCGCTTCGTCACCATCGTCCGCCATTTTTTATCACGCCCACACTTTCAACAACCCGGCTACACCTTGATTTCGTTATGAAATCGGTCCTAGACGAGATTAAATTATCAAATTTTGACTAGAAAGGTATCCCCAGTAGCTCTTAGGGGATGTTGGAAAATTTGCCCTGTGAAGCAATCGAAAAGAAATCGTAGAGCAAATTTTAGTTTATTTATTGGGTTGGCAACTAAGTAATTGCGGATTTCACTCATAGATGGCTTCAGTTGAATTTTTAGGTTTGCAGACGTAGTACAAATGTAAAACACATTTTGTTATTTGATAGTTGGGAATTCAGCTGTCAATCAGTAAAAAAAGTTTTTTGATCGAATGCGTAGTTTTCGTTTGGCGTTCGTTGAAAAATGGAAAATCAAAAGGAACATTTTCGTCATATTTTGCTGTTTTATTTCCACAGAGGGAAAACCGCATCGCAAGCTCATAAAAAGTTATGTGCTGTTTATGGTGACGAAGCCTTAAAATTGGTTTGCCAAATTTCGTTCTGGTGATTTTTCACTCAAAGATGAAAAACGCTCTGGTCGTCCAGTTGAAGTTGATGACGCCCTAATCAAAGCAATAATCGATTCGGATCGTCACAGTACAACACGTGAGATTGCAAAGAAGCTTCATGTATCACATACATGCATTGAAAATCACTTAAAACAACTTCAGTTCCTCACGAACTGAAAGAAACGCATTTAACGCAACGCATTAACAGCTGCGATTTGCTAAAGAAACGTAATGAAAATGATCCATTTTTAAAACGACTGATAACTGGTGATGAAAAATGGGTTGTTTACAACAATATCAAGCGGAAAAGATCGTGGTGCAGGCCAGGTGAACCAACTCAAACAACATCAAAAGCTGATATTCATCAAAAGAAGGTTTTGTTATCAGTTTGGTGGAATTACAAAGGAATTGTCTACTTTGAACTCTTACCACCCAACCGAACGATCAATTCTGATGTCTACATTGAACAACTAACGAAATTAAACAATGCAGTTGAAGAAAAGCGGCCCGAATTGACAAATCGAAAAAGTATTGTATTCCATCATGACAATGCAAGACCACACACATCTTTGTCCACTCGGCAAAAATTATTGGAGCTTGGTTGGGATGTTTTGAAACATCCACCATATAGTCCTGACCTTGCACCATCTGATTACTTTTTGTTTCGATCTTTACAAAACTCCTTGAATGGTAAAAATTTCAATGATGATGATGATGTCAAATCATACCTGATTCAGTTTTTTGCTAATAAAAACCATAAGTTTTATGAACGTGGGATTATGATGCTGCCTGAAAGATGGCAAAAGGTCATTGATCAAAATGGGCAATACATTACAGAATAAAGTTATTTAGTTCCATGAAAAAATTGTCTTTGATTTTCTAACAAAAATCCTAATTCGCTATATTCTGTTCCTTAGAACAAATTCCTTCGTCACGCATCTATCCACTTGGAAAACTTACTTCTTACAAATTTCTTACAAAATTTTCACCTACACAGAGAAATCTATGTTGTAAATAACTTTTATTTTCAAATTTTATTCAAATTCAATTAAACAATCAACGTGATACAAGTACCCCGATACCTTTCTGGTAGAAATCTAATAAACCAGAGACAATAAATTCATCAGATGCAGTTTTTACAGCACATTCTTCTTTGAATGTTTTTTCATTCAAAAAGCCATCTAGGTGGTTGAAAAAAATTATAATCTGTAAGTGACAGGTCGGGAGAATAAGGAGGGTGAGGGAGAACCTTACACTTCAGCTCTGCTAATTTTTTTACAGGTTGTTTCGCAATATGTGACCGAGCATTATCGTGAAGCAATAATACACCACATCTATTGACTAATTCCTGCTTTTTAACACGCAGTTTTTCGTACATTATATTAATTTCGTGACAACCCCTTTGCTGACCACCATACAGACATCAATGTGTGTTACGCGGATGAAGTTTTGGTTTCGGCACCTGTTTTGGAGTTTCATTAGCCTCTGTACAGAATGTCGTCGATTGTCGTAGAGAATCGATTTTTCGTTACAGGTAATTATCCTGGTTAATATGCCTTCATTATCCTGTCGAAAAAGTAACGAAGATCTGATCTTCAGATGGCACATCTTGTTTCTTTCAGTGAGTTCAGGTGGGACCCATTTATCTAACTTTTTTACTTTTTCCCAAAGCCTTAAGATGTCGGAAGACAGTTGAATAATGTATATTGCTTTAATACTTGAATAGCTGCTGGCTTATGACCACGAGACTCATTTTCCAGATTTGTATCACAGGAACAAAATTTTTCAAACCAACACCTTACGGTCCGATCACTTGCTACACATTCACCAAAAGCAGCATTTATGTTTTTCGCTGCTTCAGTCGCAATACGTCCAAGTTTGAACTTGTACAAGTAAATTATACGAATTTCCTTTTTATCCATGGTGAAAGAAAATCGATTTAGAATCACGTACACTGTACAATATCAATAAACTTCAATAACACGCAAATTCATGTACGAGATATGTACTTTTCATATTGTACAACTTCAACACCATCTGCTGTCGAAAAACTAAGCTACAAAGACGTGAAAAATGTGAAAAATGGTCACTCAAATTGCAACAACCTAATACTAAGAATGAAACTTCTCACAAAAATCACCAAAGCAATGTCTCTCCAGGCCCCTCCCGCCATAAACAAGCATTCTCCGAAGCAAATAAATCGCACCGCTAATCCCCTATCACAAAGAAACCAAGCTTCCTCGAAACGATCCACAGAAAAATCTTCGACAGCCTCAGAATCGTAAAAATGATTGTAAACAAGTATTTGAACCGGATGCCTCGAGTCAGTCGATACTCATCGATACAGGCCCGCTTTGCATGACTACACCGGCACTAGTGAACCAAGCAGAACAGATGAGATTTACAACCATAACCGGTTAACAAGGCCGGCCGTTGTTCCCGAGACGCCTGCACCTTGCCACTGCTTTGCACAGTTAACAAGCAAAAACATCGTTCGGCGACAAACGAGTCCAACGTCTGGTTGGTTTTCTTATCGACAACAATTTCGCGGGGAAACGTTAATTAAATCATCGCGACCAACGTCCCACGATTTTTTGACTATCTCGTGGCTCTTCTTCTCATCTACTTTCACGACTCTTTATTTTCTACGTCACGCGTTCGCGTTTATTCATACTCGTTGCCATTCGATTCGCACTGGGATCGGACTATTCATCCGATGTTCTATCTCTGGTCGAACATGCTTGGAAATTCGAAACGTCGCGTCTACCGTTGCTGCTGTTGCTCGCGAAAGTTTCGCATTGATCAACGGAACGCGAAAGTTCCCGAGATTTTGCGAATAACGACGCTTTTCTCCTTCAAAGCGAAATAACCTGCGCCCTTTCTACAATTTTTACGGATATTCTACAGACATGATATCGTAATTTTTTTAATGGTTTTGGATTCTTTTTAAATCTGCAGAAAGGACAGTAGCAGAGTTGAAATGCAATGGAACTATTAAAATCACAATCTGAAAAATGTTCGCAGTTTAATGTACAATAATGTTGCCTACAGTGGTGCTAAATGTGTACTTGCAATTTGCTAACGCCAATACTTCATAAAAAAATGAATGCAAAAATGTAAAAGTTCCATAAAACTAAATTTTGGAAACAAAATTTTGAGTTACTAAATGAGGTACTAAATTTGTGGTTAGACAATTAGTAATTTGTCTGCAAATTTTATGAATTTATGAGTAGATCAAGTAACCGAAGTAAAAAGCTATGAAGACTTGAGGATGGATTAAAAAACATTTTTACAGTAAATTGCAGTCTGAACATTTCTGTTTAGTAGAAAAATTCCGCAGTATAGCGGTAAGTGTAACAGAATACAATAAATAAAAGATTTGGAATGGTAACTGTAGTTCGAGGAATAAAACCACCCTCTAAATTTCAACCCCCAAAGCGCTGACTCGGAAACAGTTGGAAAAAAATACTCCAACTAAAATTCAATACCTTCCCGCATACTAAAACGAATATACAGTTTACCTAAAAATGAACGCAAACAATTGTTTCTTTTTACGTTCACAATTCCTATAAATCGAATTCACGAGGGTGTAGACTCGCGGGAAAATCATCTAAAATTTAATTATCGTTCGATAATGCTATTTCAACTTCACCACCGACTGTGATAATATTCTATTTCAAACTTGCAAACTAATGAAATTACATCTCGTTTGGTTTATTGTAATAATACTGACCGCAAATTTTTGTGCAATACATTCTTGATGTAGAAAGACCAGTTACAGCGAAGTCTGTGTTTCCTCAGTTTGTGAATTTAGTGTATTGATGTTGGAGCCAAAAGTACATAAAATATTCTATTTATTTAATGCATGTGAAGTAATAAATTTAAATGTGACACGAAAAATGTTCAATTCATTTCATTTACGCAATCTCTGATTTTTAGTGAATTTGATTAAAATTTTTATGAAGCTACGACTGCAAATGTGATATGTAAAATGTGCAATTCATTTAATGTACTCTATATCTATGTTCAATATATTTTTACTATCTTTTTAGTAAATGAAATTTTAATAAAGCACCGACTGTAAATTTAATATAGCAGATTTTTCAGTAGAATACAGCCAAAAAGTTTATTTTCTAACAATAATCCCAGAATAAATTATTACATAGTATTATTACTGGGAACGACTTCTTATATTACTGTTGATAAATTAATTACAAAATCCTCAACTGTGAAAGTGAATTTTAATAATTAGACTATTAATTTCTAATGTTATTAAATGTAATTAATTCTCTAAAATATTATGTAATTTTTCCTAAGCTCGATTTCGTTATTTTCCTAGCCATTTTATTGTTCGCCCACACCTAGCTAATTAAAGAATTGCCGCAATTTGTAATTTCGCAATTTGTACGATTCCAATTACGTTCCACATCTTTCAACCCCTCTTCAAGTAATACATTTTGTTCAGACTCGACGGAAATTGGGTTAGAGAGGGTGAAAAAGAATTTTAATGTCTCCCCGAAGAATGCAAAACTGCATATTACGCTCTGCGGCGGTAGGAATGCCATAAATGCATAAGAATTCTGTCCAATCGTCACGGTCGTCGACGAAATCGCGGTAAAAAGGCGTCGCGAATCCCACGGTGATTTCAACGATCGTTTAATTGGATGTGAAAACGGACCGGAAGCGTGTTGTACTTAGGGGAACTTCGGGGGCTGACAGATTCGCGGCACTTTTTATTCACGGTGTCGCGAAAGTTGGAGAGTAATGCGATTAAGGTGGGGAGGGGAGGGAATTACGAGGAATATTAATGAAAAATTGGCAAGATCCGCGAGAGGTCTGCGGGGAGAATTCCGTCGCGACAAGACTGCCAGAATCGGCTCGCTGACTATCAATAAAGTGCGAGCGAAACAGAATGACAGAAGGGCAGGGAACAGAAGTTACGAACGAGTTGGTGGCATAACGCGCAAAAGGACCGCGTGTATTCGTTTCCCGCGAATTCCTAAGTAAGCCAATTTGGCTTTCTGCGGCGCAGTGCCGCACGATTGACGCTGTTGCGTCCAAATGGCACTTTGCATTTGTAACAAGCCCGCGGAAATATGCTCGCCCCGTCGTATTTTTTAGTCGGAATGAAGCGAAACGGCGAGAATAAAACGGTTCACCGAACACCGGGCCGCCTATTTTCCCGCAAATTTATCGGCAACCTTAATTAAACGTCATTACCGTTCAATAAACGCGCCAATAAAGTTCAAAGTTGAAAACGAATCCGACTGCGCCAGAAAAAAACGCGTAATTAGAGGACGAACGAGAACACAGCAACGGAATACAGCGGTGCACGGTTAAATTTATAACAGTTGGATTTTCGCGAGCGAGACATCTTTTTCGAAGTACTCGCGCGAGCACAGCTCGCCGAAGCGAGGAAATCTGTATATCTGCCGGAAGCGAATTAAACGTGGTACTTCAGAGGGAGACCGCAACTGACCTAATAAACATACTATAAATGAAATGTTACTTTCAGTAATTGTCGTTTCACTTGTATAATTGCAGTACCAATAGATAGCCAAGATTCTTCCGATTCAAATGAGTCCAAACACGACGTAAATCCCACTGTTTCTATCTATTTAAGTGCATAACTGAGACCTACGTCAGGCCTGAACAACTGATTGAGCCAACGCTTGAGCCGCTACCCCCACCACCACGCTCCGACTCGAACGAGCTCGAAAGGGCTCGCCCAGTAAGTTACTACGTTTGTAAGTAATTGCCTACCTCGTGTTTATACTTGTTTTAACCAGAAGAATCTCAGCCGTGCATTGGTGTTACAATTACGAAAGTAAAACGATAATTACTGAAAATTAAATTTTATTCCAAGTTTTCTTCTTCCTGACTTTTTATATACTGTATTCATTCTCTATACTTGTCTGCTGAAGAAGCTTGAAAAATTCTGAGTGGTGAGAGAAGGGTCACTCGTATAAATTTAATCGTGCAGTACTGTAGTTGCTCGCATTATTTCGTTGTCGTGAAATAGGGGAGGTGTAGATAATCGAGCCGGATGCATAAATTAACGCCGTCGGAGTTTGACGGTCCTAAGGAGATTAGGACTCCGGGAGGATTAAAAGGATTAAACGCTTGGTGTCAGACGATATTTCGAAACGGCGCGAGACCATTCTTAACGTTAAATGCAATTTCAGCCGTATTAAACATCGGCCCGAGCGGAATGAAGCCCGGCGTCGCGACGCCAGCGTCCAGACACAGCGAATCGTTAAATTAGAAATGACCGCTCCGAGTTATTGCCCGTGTAGTATTAATTGTGTCTCGCCATTATCATACTGGAACAATGTCGCTGCAGGATTGTACAACGAAGTTATTCCGCTGGATGATAATTGTATAACGTTAGAAAAACGCTATTTGGAAGATGGATTTTATCGATCGACGCGACACACTGTGATCCAGATCGAGGAATTAGCTATTCATTTGATAAAAATTGCTCATATCGATGTTTATCAAATGTATGTTGCTTCTTAAATGGCCATGACATTCGAACACGGTGAAATTAACGAGATTTATTAAAAATTGTGATTAGAAATTTAAAAATCAAGACTTTATGAATCCCATTTTTTACCGAAAAAATGAGCTCATTTCTTATTAATATCCTAGAGAATCTATTTAGTATTATATGTCCATTTTTGTTTCAAATGAATCGTATTTGTCTATATTCTGAGCATATCTTGTGTACTAAGATTTTATATTTAGAATTTATTGAAATAGCAATACTTAGTAAAATAAAGAGATAAGGTGGCCAAATAATCCCAATTTAAGATTAAAAAAAACACATTACTCCAGAATTAAAGATTATTTTCTTATTTTAAAACCTGGTAACAGGTAAGGTCAAATCCTGAAAGTTGAGGGTACAAAACATTTTGCACGAATATCTTGGAAACTACTGCAGATAGAAAAATGAGGTACATGGCAAAATTGAGTGTCTTTTTACAAGAAATACACCTGCGAAGATAGATATCAAATATCATCATTTGTGTCCATAATGTACTAACATTCATATTCACATGTTATCGCAATTTTCCCAGTACTCTGACAAGAAAATGTTTCAAAAAAAATTAATCAGTAATTACTCTTCTATAAAATTTAATATAAAAAATTTTTTAAAATCTTTTTTCAATAAAAAATGAATGCCAACTTGATTTTTTAATTGCTGCTATATACTTTTTACTTAATAATGTTATAATTAACGTCAAGACGAATCCAATGACCTCCTTTGCTATACTTTAAGTCTTGAAACAATGCTAAAATCTTTGTGAACAGCAAATTTCTCGATCTGGACCACAGTGCGACGTTTCGAACTTGGGTTAATTACTCGACGGTGCTGGGGTTATTTCTTGGTGGCTTCGAAAAATGTATAAATTGCAGAAGTGAGAGGAGAGTAGGTTGCCTTGTTAATATTTTACGTTTGAGTTCAACTTATCCATAAATTCGTGTGTAGTATTCACATATATAAAATCCGGATTATTACATTTCACTTTCTTGCAACACGTACGTACTTCCACACGGTCATTCAATCCGCCATTTTCTCTTGCGCTCCCTCACAGACCCACAACTTCCTTCCGTTGTTCAAACTGAGGTGTGTCCATCCTCAGCAGGATTCTCCGCATAATTATTTATATGTGAATTCCCTCTCCCTTTGATATCAGATTGATAACGATTCGCAGCCCGCATTTTCCTGAGTGCACCTGTATCGAGTAGTCTGTCCCGTAGGGGGGTCGGAGACTACACGAAGGTACCGAAAATACCGCGACTCTTCTGAATCTAACCGGGTTGTAAGGCCGGTTACGCGATGACGATATTCAGGTACCGCTGTACATCAAACTAATGATGGACAGCTAGTTTGGGTTGAATCGTTTATTTCGATGGTAGATGATGGTAATTACAATGTGACTAGATCCGGCTCGAAGGACCAGAAAATGTAGTGTGCGTAGGCTGGCTCGATGTGCCTACACATAGGTCCTGAACTCTGAATTACTATGTCGCTGATCGGGTGAGCGGTTGATCGAAGCGACGTTTCCGTGGTCTTGACAGCGTCGAAAGACCGGACAGAAAGGCGGACGCAAGGGAACGCGAGTAGGCGCGTGGCCAACGTGGAACTGAAGACTGAGAGACTGACGACTGACTCACACTGACTGAAGACTGACACTGACTAAAGACTGACTGACCCCGGTGGACCTGATGTCCACCCTATTTATACTCAAAAAATGAATGGACGAGGTTTCGGTGCATCAGGTATATCGACCTGGCGTTCGGAAAGGATACGAATGGGCGGGCCGTCATAAACGCTTGAGGCCCGATGTCCCATTGCGTGCACGTGTACCGGCCGTTTTATTGCAGGACGGTTCGACGGAGTTGACTTCGCTAATTCAATTATGTCTACAATAAACCTAATGCTGGCACGGGGGGCAATTCCCATTTGAAGAATGGGCCGTTTTTTGGGTAGCAAAACCGTTACTTTATGAGCAGCGAGTTTGCTTGCAAGCATCTAACATCTGGTTGCCAAATGTTAGGAAAAGGCAATTTAGAAATCCGTTACGGACGGAACAGCACCGATGAAACTCGATTCGCGGCGACTATATGGGTCCGCCATTTCATCTTTCGCAGGAATCGCGGGCGTAATAAGTGGTAATAACGCTAATAATTATTAATCGCGGGATGATTTATCGCAATACGTTCGACCGCACTTGTTGTATCAGCTGCGTGTATCGGTGGAATTAAAAGTAATAGTCGGTCATTTTTGCATACGGGGAAAAATTATGGTCCGGGTATCGAAGATTTATGGCAGTTTCTTCAAGTAAGGGCGTCGATGATTAAACTATTATTCTTGACTAAAGCCAGTACGCATTGTTAAGACATTTTTGGCACAGGAACCGGTCAGGAAGTGTTGGAAAATAAGGTGTCGAGAAAAATGCATTTAATGTTCGAGCAGTTTAATGCAAAAATGGCGCAAGTAAAAAAACAGTTAACCATTGAATGATGAGGAATTGTGTAAAAGTTCTATAAAATACGCCAATATCGAAGTATTTTTCGCAAAGCCACGCTATAATTGCATCATAATTACTTTACGTAATGATGATTAAACCCTTGTACGGATCCCTTGATGTGTTGTTAGATCAGACAAATATCGGCATCAGTTGCATACAGAGAGAGCTGCGTTCTTTAAAGATCCTTAACTTCATTATTCTTACGAATTCGACCAAATATTTTTGCAGACATATTTTCAAAAGCGCGTGATTTAAGAAAATGAATGAATAACCGGTAAACTCGAGAAATTCGCACCGAGCTCGGGGTTCGACACGCGAACGAGTGCACTTAACCAGAATGCGTAAGAATATTTGGCGGCGGTGGGACACTGTCATGAAGTAAATTAGCGGGGCCTGGCAAAGAGCTAAATGTACCCCATTGGCGTAATTTTAAATTCATGGCCAGGCGCCAATAAAAATGGACCGAACCCGCGAGTGTGAGGCAACCGGTACACCCGGGCGATGAAATAAGACCGGGCCACTGAAAAACTTTTTTTCCCCGAACCGTAATTTTTTATCCAGTTTCGTCTTTTTCGTATGCAAGTAGCTCTCGCGCCTTTGTGTACACAATTGTCGCCTAATTACTATTGGCAACGGTCCCTCTCTATCACCGCCGCGCTCTAACCCGACAGAATGAATGCCCATTGTTCCCTTGGGGGTACCACTGCAATATTATTAATGACGCTATCCACGGTGATTTAAGAACACTTATGCCACCGGAACGATTCTCGACTTTGGCTGTGCAGGCGCGCCCGGTTCTGCTTTCGTCGCTCGCGGTCAACTTGTTGGATTCCAGCACTCGAACTGGCTTCCAAACTTGTTGTAAATCATCGTTGTTGGAACGCACGGACGGATGAGGACAGTGCTAGAAAATATAAATGTTTAGTAACATTTTAAATGGGTGAGTCGTGTTTGGAAATGGTCCATTGGTTTTTTTCTGACAAAAACTTCCTGTAAGTCACATTTCCTTCGTGAATGATGCATGGAATTTTTCTTTGATCGTTAAAAAACGCGCGCGGTCGAGTATATGAGTTTGCGCGGTGTATTCTCCTACTCGATAGTGGAGCAGACACAGTATAATGCATCAATTAGCAACATCGCAAAATATGGATCCTCGCGTTTCCTCGGCGGTGCAACAAAGCGCTCGATCTTGTTCCGTCGATCGGGTAACTCTTATTGAAAGCGGAACAAATGAACGTCAAAATTGACGAGCAAGAATGCTGGCGGAATTCAAAAGAATTCCATTAATCAATCACTGCCATGTTCCCCGCGGAGCCGGTTTGATGCGCGCATTATTACGGCGTTACAATCTTCTACCATCGTGCACTCCTTCCCCGCGCACCCCATTCGTCCCCCGCGCCCGCTCTGGCGCATCGTCGATACGTTTCTTACTATTCAAATATTCGGGAATAATTTTACCATAAATTTTTGAACTTGGCGTCGAATGGCCATCGGGCGAATTGGCTCTGGTTGCACGACGAACATTGAACTATTTGATATAAAATACTTATGCTGGCTCTGCCATGCAATTTTCGAAGAGTGCTGGAAAACACTGGACCGCCCCGTTTACGTTTCCTTTATTTCCCTGCGTCCTAGCACGGTCCCACTCCTTTTTCCGCATCGACGAGTTCTCGGCTGAAGCACTGCCGCGTTTCGCTGCCGGAACCGATCCCAACACACACACGCTCACGCACGATCCTGTGTTCCTGTGTAGCGACAACGCGCGCACACAAAAGCGAACGTCTTCTTCTCCCTTGCTCGCGATGAAATTTAAGGCGCGCCGCAATTCGCCGCGCGGATTTTTTGGTCCGATTGCAACAACGCGAAACGAACTCGCCTGAAATACGCTGCTCATAGCTCTGATTGCAATCGCCGCCGCATGAGGAACAAGCTACCCTCCGTTTATGGAACCCCACCCCCTCGTGCTCGGAAACCCTGTAAACCTGCCATCTCAAACCGATCGCGTTTCACCACGTGTTCCGCAAAAATTATTCCAGCCCCGTCTCTTAACAATCCCGTAATCAGATGGAAGTGGATTTCTCGCCAGAACCTCCACTATCGGAAGTATGGAACACGTGATTGGTCCGATCTGACGTCGGATGATCGACCTGGACCACTACCCGCTTAAGATTGTTGCGAAACAGCGTCACTGCGCAGAAGATGCTTGGTTTGTTTCAAATTTAATTGTTTTCACAATTTGATGTACTGCCATTTCTTTCGAAAACTTTTAAAAATTATGACATAAAACAATCTGGCCACTTGAATGTATACATTTGAAATAACGCTGTGCTCACGTTAGTTCGCGCAATACAGTGTTTACTCGATATATGTCCAAATCGCGGGTTTAGCCAGGGACATATACCGGTTAGGAGATACTATTTTGATCCAAGCCGAGCGTTGAAAAGAACAACGATGCTCTGCAGGCCTCGGTTCGTGGACCCACACGGAGTATACCCCGCGATAGTGAGGATAATTACCTGTCCACTTAAATATCTTGGTTATTTCAAACAATACGTGAAAATGTTACGTACAGAAGTTGTAGGGTTTAAGAAACTATATAATATGGTATAAATGATATTCTTACAAGTGGAGGCGTAGAGAAGATGTAGAGGTCAACTTTGTTTTTTTAAACGGAATGTCCAATTTTTATGCTCGATTTCGATAGATTTACATATTCTGAGTACAAAAGTATTAAAGTGTTTTCGTCCTAAAACTTATCGTTGCTGAAATATTTGACTGTTTTCATGAAGAATGTTCGAAATGTGGCTCATCTGCAGCGATGCAACGTTGTAGTCTTTGAACTGTTGCGTCTCTTACGCGTCTTATTGTTGAAGCGTCTATTATAGCACACGCTGCGATAATTCGTTGCTTCCTATCTTTCCCAGTTGTTGGTGCATCTCGATACACAATATTTTTCAATGTTCCCCACAAGAAAAAATCTAGGAGTGTTAAATCCGGACTTTGTGCTGGCCAGTAAACAGTGCCACCGTGTAGTGTGTTGGACATCCATCGTGCTGATACCACATTGTTTGATGAACGCTTAATGGCACGTTTTCTAATAAATTTGTCATTTTCTTAAGAACGTATCTTATTTTTGACCAGTAAAAGTGCCGTCAATAAAATAAGGCCCAATTATTTATTGCCCTATGATTTCACACCACACATTAATGGACCAACGTCTTTGGTGATCAATTTCTCGTAGTCAGTGAAGATTTTGTGAAAACCATCGGTAAATAGTATTAAAGAGAAAAAAGTGGATTGATTTGTAGCTGCTCTTGAGCCCGTCCACAAACTCTAACACGATTTACATAATCCATGTCATGCAATTTCTGGTGAAGGCTAATGTGTTACGGATGATGTTTGTGACGAGTGAGAATTCATGATGAACTACTTTTGCTGACTTCAGATTTGCACTGAATCTGACGTACACTGATATGAGGATTATGATGTACCATTGCATTAACATTGACTTCATTATCTTCAACACTACACAGAAGCTTTTTTCGATTCATCTTACGAACAACGAGACTTCCAGTTTCTTTTAACTTTTTACACAATCTTTCAAAAGTCTTGCGAGAACGGAATATGCGGTTTGGATATCTTTCACCGTACAAATTTCGAGCCACAATTGCGTTTCTCTGACTTTCTCCATAAATTAGAAGCATCTCTAATTGTTCTACTATTGAAGCCTAACTATGTCTAGATTTGGCATAGTGAGCATGTTGTGGGGGTGGGGTTAATAAATATGGAAACAGTTATAACACATAAATATAATTAATAGAACTCAAACACTGGTTTTTCCCGATACATTATACGCTCGCATGCTTACATGCTGTCGCGACGCTCTATACTCTTTTGTCTACATAAAAGCGGGAACGCTGGTGCGCGAAAACAAATGACTCGCGGCAACCGGCTGCGCCGACGCAGTTTCATCTATGCTCATCTGTGGGCACTGGAACCTTCTTCAGAGCATATCCTTGAATACGTTTCATAATGAAAGTAATAAAATGAAAACAGTCAAATATATCAGCCACGGTAAGTTTTAGGACAAATACACGTTAGTACTTTTATACTCAGAATACGCCAATCTATCGAAATCGAGCATAAAAAATTGAACATTTCATTAAAAAAAAAAACAAACCTGACCTCCATATTTTCTGTACGCCTCCACTTGGAAGAATATCATTTATATTAGGATTACCCATAAGTAATAAATTATTTGCAAAGAATTTGTTTTGCCTTTACTTCTGTACCGATCGTTGAAGAGGAAACACGTATTCTTTTACAGTTTTCGGTAAAGCAGCCTGTGTTCGAAATATTCTAAAAAGTTTAATTTTCTTCACAACCCTGTAATAAAATGGCAGCGTCCGTACCTTCCGAGGATCATATTCGTCATTGCATACTTTTTCATTTTCATGTGGGATTTAAAGCAACGGTAACAACAAAGAAAATTTGCGATGTTTATGGAGACGTATTGAAGGTCAACAAGTGTCAACGTTGGTTCAGAAGGTTTGCTGCTGGTGATTATGATCTCTCTGACAGGCCTCGAAGAGGACGACCAATTGAATTTGATGATGACACCCTACAATCTCTAGTGGAAGCTGATCCAAAATTAAGTAAACAAGAACTATCGAGAAACCTTGGATCCACATGGTAAATTATACAAGGGCACCTACAAAAAATGGGAAAGGCATATAGGCAAGGAATATGGGTACCGCAACAATTATCTGAGACCAACGAGAATATTCGTCGATCAATTTGCACTTCATTGCTATCCAGATTTCCTAAATCCATTTCTTAGCAGAATCGTTACCGGAGATGAAAAATGGATTCTTTATGATAACATAAAGCGTTCTAAGCAATGGCTTTCTGCAAATCAAACCGCAATATTAACCCCTAAACCTAGCTTATCACTTGGAAAGGTGTTACTGTGCATTTGACGGGATTGTCGTGGCATAATTCACTTTGAATTATTGAAACCTGGGGAAACAGTTACTGCTGAGTTGTATAATCAACAATTACAACGGCTGTATTCCGAACTATTGTAAAGGAGGGCATCTTTTATCCACAGAAAAGGTGTAATAATTCAAATTGACAATGCCCGGCCCCGTACAGCGAAACTCACTCAGGAAAAAATCAAAGAAATGCAATGGGAAGTTCTACCGCACCCCCCGTACTTACCGGATATTGCTCCCTCTGACTATCATCTTTTCAGATCTCTGGATCATTATTTAAGAAATAAAACATTTACTTCTGTAGAAGATGTAAGGAGACACCTTGAGTCATATTTTGCTTCATGAACCCTGGATTTCTATAAGAGAGGGATTGATAATTTGCAGGAAAGATGGCAAACTGCCCTTGATAATGTTGGAGATTATATAATAAATTAAGAAATAAAAACCTGAATTTACTACTTTTTTACTACTTTATAATTTACTACGTTTGTTCTAAATTTCAAGATAATTGTTTACTTATGGGTTCCCCTAATACCATATTACGTAGTTTCTTAAACCCTACAACTTCTGTTCAAGTGGACAGAGTTCATGGAACACACTGTATATAGAGAAATCACTGTACTGTGCACTGACGAAAATTAGTAATACTTGTAAGTGAACGTCCCGATTTTGTAACAAACGGAGCATAGTCTATAATGAATTCCCATAATCCGCATAGGACAATCTCGCCGGCGTCCTCTTCAACTCGGAGCGCAACATTTGCCAGTCTCCCACCAATCATAAACCCATTACACACAAATCAAACGGCGACAAGCCGTCCAATACTCCATGAAAGTTCTAAACAGCGGCGGTTAAACTTCCCAAACCAGCGAACCCGCCGCGCTTGGTGAAATCTTACTAAAGCCATAGTGGGTCGCCCGAGCGCTTCCGTACCGTGTCATAATAATGCCGCATTTAAAGTCTCGCGGGACGCGTAAAAACAACGGGCTCGTCCAAGAATCCCGCAAGCCCCGGCCAAATCTCCAGGCGTCCTCTTCCGCGACGACAGCTCTCCGGTAGTTTCATTTCCTTCGCTGACGTCCCGACTCTCTGTTATTAGCCTAAGCGACCCGAAGTAGTGGGCAGAACCCGTCCAAGTTGACCCTTCCTGGGAAACGCGTCAAAGGGACACCGCCGTTTTCCAAAATTACCTCACTCGCCTACTACAACACGAGGATCCACGGAAATAACCCTATCGTCAACTTCCAAAATCTATTCTGAATCGCCTAATCCTCTTTTCTGTTCGTTTAACTCGTCATAGTTGGGATTAGGGTCGAACACAACTTTCAGGTTCGTGTGCTATTCTTTTTTGTTTAAACCAATCCCTACTTCGATACTCATAGTTTTTGGTGACATTTAATGCTATAGTAATGATTATAGTCATTCATCCTAAATAGAGATTTATTTCTCTTCAGTAGTTTTATTTGGGCACAAGAAATGTGTTGATATTCTGAAATTCTTTCCACTGTTTAAAATTGCACCCACCTATTTTTACTATAAATGCAAAAACTCGCAGTCTAGTAATAAGTATGATTGATATATTTTGTAATGATGAAAAACCTGCATCTATTCAGAGTTTATATAAATTATAATGCGTGCTCCGATGAAGAAGTCTGTTGAAAAGTTTCGGATGAAAACAGGAGCTGAGTAAAAATGTCTTTTCTCCTCTGGTAATCTTAATAGATTGTTAATTGTACCCACTGAGGATTTTATGCATTTATGAAGAACATGTGGAAATGCAATATAATTCAGGATTAAAGAGATTTAATAATACTAACGTGTTAGTCCGAGCAGATTAAAATCATTAAAGAGACAATGAAATTTCTGTTTGGCTTCTGTTCCGTACAATTTATACAGATAATTTTTATTTTGCATAAAGATTCGCAGTTAATTAATTATTAATTGTATCTTAAATAATTTCTTAAATAAATGAATTATTTCTTAAATTCTTGAAATCCCACCGTTGTCTCCATGTTCACCTACTCGTTCTTGTGAATACATAAAATCCATAGACTAATAATTAATATCGGGAGCATCCAGGTTTCAATTAAGATATTAATTGCTCGTGAAGTGCGAATGCCAAATACAAAAATAATATCTGAATCGAAGGAGATCGTAGGGCATCTTTAGATGATAGCCTGTACACATGTGGCAGTATATGGCGACAAAGAATTCGCGAAATTGCGGGAGGGAAAGTTCTGCTCGTTTGTAATAAATAGAACGAAATTTCGGTTTTTATGACTTTCGCGACAGTCCGTCGTTAATAACCCCGGCCGAACTGTAATGAGAAATGGATGTGTTTCGGAATATTTTCGAAAAGTTTCCCCGTTACTCTCCAGAATACAAAATATCGTGTGTGCGCCGTTCTACCGTTGCACCGTTGCACCATCACATCGCCCTTTATCGGTGACCACCGGTCATTTTCGCGAACGTGCTCCGACCGGAAGTGAAACTCTGATTAACCGAGCATACCTGTTCGACCGTCGAACGATCCGTCAAATAAAACTGCGAAGAATGCACAACGCACAATGCTCTGTTTCGTGGAATACCGGTGCACCAATTTTTCCCACTAATTATCAGCCCAGTAGAAATATTCTGCTTCTTCAAAAACGTCGCGAAGTAATTCTAGGGACACGTCGATTTTTCCAAAGAGATTTTTTTCTCTGGTATTGAGCCGAACTTGATGATCTCCTCGAAGAACGAAATAATATTAACACGTTCGCTACCAGCGTTACAGCGACGTCTGCAATCTCGCAGTTTCAGTTTAATGAGAGTCAAATTAACTTTGTACACTTAGTTGTTTACAGTCATTGTACACAGAAAATCCGTGAAGTTATTTTACTTAATTGTTTTAATTCTTCATGAAAGAGACACATCATAAAGGACACGCGGGAGGAAATATTTTAACAATTAAATAAAAGGTGTTGGCGAACGTGTTAGTACTTATTGCATATATGCGTTCTAACGACTCGACAGGAAAATAGAACTTCATTTTTGTTCACCATAATTTATTAGTATTACACGACAAGGGATTAATGGCAATCTTGAAAAGATAAAGAGTGCAATTAAATATGAAATATGTTTCTAACTATGCGAAACATGTTCGAGATGATCGCGACTGAAGGAGACATTTAAAATGCTGATTCGCGGAGACTGTGCGTTGCAGTTTCTCGCTGAAGCCGCTTTTAAAGTAAACTTCTGCGGGATAGTGAATACTCGGGTGAATATTTACAGCTTTATTTAATAACGCGTACTAATATCGCGCGGTGCATATTTATTTAGTTCCGCCTACCCGGTCGGGGCGTTTTCGCATTATGCTCGACGGTTCTGTATCACAACGTGCCGCATAAAAGCATCATTACGTGATTTTTCAGAATGATAAATTGTTTGCCGTTGGTTGGAAACGCACCCTCTCTTGCAACCCTCCTACGGTACCCTTTCTTTTGACCCCATTCCAAAAACGACCCTCTCTCCTCCAACCCCCTCAAAATGAGTAATATCGGAGAAATAAAAATTCATTACGTACTTTTCGCGAATACACAGCCCCGGCATTGTTGCGAAACAATGGGACCGGCCGGCTCGAGACAATGGTCGGATATAAGGGAAAGAAAAGGTGGAAGAATCACCGCAGTAGGCGTATATAGTTCGAATATAATAATAATAATAACAATGATAATAATAATCCTCGTGGATGGATAATGCTACATCGTAACAATTTACCGCCCTCCGAAGGTATGAAATTATTTCGACGGCGGCGTGCTAAAGAGAATTGGTCACTATGGTCCGGCAAAACCATTGTACCCACCTGCACGCTCGTATCGTAAATATGAATCCCGAAGGAACTACTATGATAATAGATGGAAGCGTGAATTACGCTGTTTCAAACATTATCGGCGCGAGAGTGCAACCCCTTTGGTGGCCGACGACGATCTAACTTTCTCCGCTTGCTGGAGTTTTTCTCGAGGAGAATTGTGGGTGCAAGGACATCGTGATAACCCTTTGATCGTCCCTTATTTTCGTATCTCAATTTGTACATTGGAAACGACACTGTGCTGTGATAAGGAAAAATTGAAAGAATCGTATTGTGCACAGGTAACAGATAAATCAATGTACAATAATTGTGCATAATCCTAGAGAAAAATATTGACGGTCAAGTGTCAATGTTAAAATTCATTCATCCTCCATTTTGGCATCTCAATATATCCATTGGCTATACAGTGAATTCTCGATGTATGTCATAGTGCATAGCATAATCTATCTCCTGCCAAACTGGTTGAATATTTTATTAAGGGAGGACGTTGCATTTTATTAAAATATTTTAACATTGAAGCTGAGCAACGAAAAATTGCTGTTAGCGAACATGTTCAAGGGATAATAAAGATTCAGGTTTTTCATAGCTTACAACCAAAGTTTGCAACTAAAAAATCGGAAAAAATTCTCGAGTATGTGATTTGATATGCTAACTATACCAGATTTTTCTACGAATTTTAAAATGCGACTGAATGGGGAAAATGGGGCGAAAACAAGATTTTCTTTGCTCCGTGTAACTACACTTACAGACGAGCTGTAGTGCTGAAACTTATTGAAAAAAATAGGGTATTGAAAAAAAATCTACAACTTCATCGTGTTCTGAAATATTTATACACCTGACGAAAAATATAGAAAACTATGTTTCACAAGTTTTTTTTGTGATAATTACCTAAATTACTGAGGAAGGTCAAGATATACTCATGGCCTACTATCCAAGGATGATGAACAACGTTCATAATAAAGCAACGAAAAGCTACCCCTATTTCCAGCCTCAAAAATCAACATTACAAAGGCGATCAGAAACTGGTCCTCGCGCAGCTTGTTATCTCATCCCGCGCTGAACTATCAATGTTCCGGCGATTCTATCATGGCAAAAGGACATCATGGAACCGTCGAATCCAGCCACCCCCGAAACGGTTCACAATCACGCGAAGCACCTTCGTTTGCCCGGGTGTTTTTACCCCGTTCTATCTCTTTCTCTCTCGGACAGGGGGGTGGGATTGAATAACACCGCTTTTCCAGAGCTTCGCGCAGCAGTCAATACTTTTTCCTCGACGACTATGTGTAGAAACGTGCCTCCATACGTGTCAATGGTAGGAACGGCGTCTCATCCTGTATTAACCCAGTTTCGGTAGATTTTTCCCCTCCCCCCCCCCCCCCCGCCAAACCCCACAGTCGTGTTTCTTTCGTTTCGTTTCTTTTTGCAAAGCTCGGTGCTGGCGCTTCGAACGCGCGGCATAGCATGGCATGGCAGAGAACGGCCGGTACAGTAACGCTTGCTGCCGGGTTGCAGAGTGGTGAATGTAAGGATGATATATCGACGGTATACATTAAGGCTGTGTTTGTGTTTTCTATTAGGCTAATCAGGACCGTGACTGGGAATACGTCGACGGTAGATGGTGTGCCCGGCTAAGGAACACGCGTGTGTGTACTCGCTGTGTGCACGCGCACAGAGACAGAACGAGATGGCTGCGCGCGAGCATGTAGGGTACATAAAGGGAGGAATCGAGGGTGAAATGTATATATGTGTACAGGGTGTCCCGTAGCTTCGGGGAACCGATTCGGACGAGGGTTTTCGCACGTGGAAACTCGCGAATGATCGCGCAAAAGTGAACCCTGTTGAACCTCACTCTCTCGAGTTATGCAAATTTATTCTTTGATCTTCATATGCTTTATTAAATTCAGTAGTTGAGTATCGCTCGTTCGTCTCTGTGTTTACTCTGAAACAAGTTTCATCCACAATTTTTTGTTTTAACACTGATGTTCAGGCCGGTTTGTTCTACATCGATTCAATGCCAATAGTTTATCTGTCAGGTTGGCAACTAAGTTCTAAGAGCAAAAGCTTATCACAGAGATTGCTTCTGGAACTGTTTCAGATCGTGCAAATCTCGATAAAATTTGGTTGGAGCAACTGTATTATCAGTGAAATTTATTTTTGGAGATACAGTGATTCCTCTACACATGTCGTCAAGGCTTGGGCCCATTACTAGACCCATCCCCACTACCGCGAAGTATATCCCGTGAGGAGCCGAGGAGTGTAAACATAATACGGTTCGGGTATGTCTCCTGGACGATACACGTCGCTGGCAAAAACGTCACTACATGAAAAAGTGGCAAGTCAACAATTTTCAATTGAAACATGCCTCATTTGATACGACAATCTTTTGCAATTTGGACAATTTGTCAATTGCTCGGTAGAACTTGCCAATGTGGTTTTTATAAAGAAAAGGAGGCACAAAACACGACATTAGTTGTCAATATGTACGTTTGTATTGCACGTGAGTTGAGAAGCATCATACAGATATGTGCCAGGATTAAATGTCAACGTCAAGTAGCGAAGTGGCCCTTTGAAATTACGGGCCACCCTGTACATGTGGAGCACAGTAATACAAACGGAAACGAGCCGACATGGAGGCTAACGACTAGCCCGGCGAGACTGTAAACTATATAAATTGAAGCTTTAAGGATATAGCGCGACTGCCCCGTGGAAAGATTCAAACGAATCGCCCGGTGTCCAGATGCTTGATCTTCCGGGAAGACTTTACTACCGGATGAAGATTGTCCCGTTGCGATTGCGACACCTTCGCAACCCTATCCCTTATTTTCAAGAGCTTCGATATGGGCGATTTGCGTCGAGAATGAGCTGACGTATAGCTAACGAAGTTCGACCATTCTCACTCGATATCTTTTGAATTGCGGACCTACGCTCGGAACAATGAGATTGACATTGAGACAGCTGAAATTTCGCTGCAGTCAAAACATAAATACAGTGATTTCTCTATATACGGTGAAGAGTAAAATTGAATCCACACTATTTGAATCAGCATAACTTTTTTAAAATTAGATCTGTAGGGTTATGAATGTGACACTGTTTAGAGTGATTGTTTAGAGTGACTGTGGACACGACATTGTGGCGCCAACGTGTTTGAGTCCGGAATGAAAGGGAGTCTGTTTGGGCCGAAGTGTGACAGAAGGGTGTTTGGGTCTCGGTGACAAGAGTAAAGTGTTTAAGGGCGCCAATCGCAGGGTTTACGTTACCGATTGGGTTTTCCGAATGGATGTGAAACTGATAGAGAGAGAGAGAGAGAGAGAGAGAGAGAGAGAGAGAGAGAGAGAGAGAGAGAGTCGCGAGCATCATTAAAGTATTTAGTATCTAGTTGTCATTAAGTATCGACTTGTCGATAGAGTGTAAAGGACTATAGCGAAATTGGTATAAGATCCACCCGGTACGTCACACCTAAGACGTAGGAGCTTCTCTTAAAATATTCCTACAGATCAAATGACTTGAGTTTATTAAACGAGGTGTAAAAAATTGTAAAAAATTTTTGAATTGGTCGGAATCGCGAAAGAAACAGTAAAAGTTCTTTTTCACACCTATTTATCTGAGCCAGTATTAAAAATTTATAAAATTGGTTTTATTCACTCGGATAAATTATATCCATGCTGCAAATTTCACCGACATTGGTTAATTTGTTTACGAGTTATCAAAAATTTGTAAAATTTTCGGCATGGATATAATTTATTTCAGTGAATAAAACACATGTTTTAAATTTTCAATACAGGCTCAGATAAAAAAGTTGGAAAAATCAATTTTTACTATTTCTTTCGCGATTCCGACTAATTCAAATTTTTTCGCCTCGTCTAATAAACTAATCTTTCTAATTTGTCAATAACATTCAGGTCATTTGATCTAATTTTAAAAAAGTTATGTTGTTTCAAATAGTGTGGAATAATGTGTCAGTTTTGCTCTTCAGTGTATGTCGCCAAGGCCTGGATGGTAAACGGAATTAACCCCACTACCACCGGATATAACCCGTGAGAGGCCACGAACCGAGGCCTCCAGAGCTTCGCTGTCCTTTCCAACGGTCGGCGTAGATCAAAATAGTATCTCCTGAACGATATATGTCGCTGGCTAGACCCGTGATTTGACATATATCTAGTAAACACTGTATTGTGCGAATTAACGTGAGTATAGCGTTATTTCAATTGTATACATTCAAGTGGCCACATTGTTTTATTTCATAATTTTTAAAAGTGCAAGAAATGGGCAGTTCATCAAATTGTGTAAGCAATTAAATCTGAAACAAAGCAAGCATCTTCTGGATATTGGGGTCCAATAAAATAACAGAATTACTCCTTGAATTACAGTGTTTTCTCAATATATGTCGCAAATACCTGGCTGATAAAAGTCGTAGAATTATCCTCAGTATACCCCGTGAGGGGCCTCGGAGCTCGAGGAGTGTAAATATTCAGTGTGGTTCAGAGAATAGTATCTCCTGAACAATATATGTCGCTGGCAAGACCCGTGTTGTTGGCATATATCGGGAAAACACTGTACAATAGTCAGCGAATTCGAAGATCTGTACCCCCAAGAAGGTTTCTAGATCCTTTTTGTCATTTTCACAAAATTTGATATGCAATCTACGCGACAATAATATAATGTATGGACAGTATGGCGCAGTAAAGTGAAGGATTTATCGGATGAAAAGTTTCTGCACGGTGTTAAAAGATAAACAGTGTAATGGATACAATGGTTAGATTTCGCTCGAGTACTTGAACTAATGAGATGATTAGCAGATAAAAAGCGGACCTTTGAAGGAGATGATTTGACCGCGAAAGGGTTAATTAGGAGCATACGTGCAAGGGTGCGCTGTAGCGTAGTTATCTGTAATAGGTTCAGCGAATCGAAACAGTAGCTGTTAGCAAATGCACATGACGACCATTCTGGTGGCTCCATTTCGATGGAACGGGAGCGAATTAGTGCAACAGAACCGCATTAATGTCGCCATTTTGGGGCTACTTAAAATTTCTTAAAATCAGGAAACATTTCATAGATTTCCTATCCTTGGTACAGCTATCGAATGAACTGTACTCGTAAAACGATCAGGAACAATCTCTTCAGATTTCCTCGAACACGAAACCATTTTTCTTAACCGTAGTCCTCAATAAACTGTACTTTTGAAATAATTAGCAACAACCTTACTTCTCTCAAGCACAAAACCATCTCTGAAGAATCGATAATCTGACTAAATTGAAAAACATTATGAAGGGTAGGAAAATATTTTAATGCTTTTCTCCTGTTTATAAGTACATAGATTGAATGTTTATAGAATCCTTTGTGTTTTCTGGACGCCAAATAGTGTCAACAATTTCTCATCTCTCTCGTTAGGAGAACAAATTTTCAGTGCCGTTTGCGTAGGATTTTCCGAATCCCCAAGAGTTCATCCCCCATTTCTCGATATCACCGGACATCAAGCTCCAGAAAAACTGTCCGACAGCCCCGATATGCTACCGACAAATATACCAGATCGTTCTCACCACCCTGTACAGGCCGCGCGAATCTTTACGAGCAAGGTCAGAAACGAGCCGCTACTACCGAAAGGTTCGGCTCGTAAAATCCTAGAAGGAATCGGGTCGGTTGCTCGAGAAAAATGAATCGGTTGGCAACTAAAGTACGGTAGCCCATATTTCAGGCAACGGGGAAGAAATCGAGCCCTTCGAGGTGTGGCTGGAAATGCGATCGAAAAAGTCATATTCTAAAATCGGTAGAAAGTATTCGTTAACAAACGATGTAGCCAAGTAACCACTTCCATCCTCGGTAACATCTTATTCCTAAATTATTGACGCGATCAAGTTAATACAGTGAATTCTGGATATATGTCAACAACACGGGTCTTGTCAGCGTCGTGTATCGTCCAGGTTACATACCGGAGCCGTGTTAAGTTTACAATCTTCGGCATCCGAGGCCTCTCGAGCTTCGTGGCCCCTCACGACATATACAGGATGGTCCTTTTAAGTAAGGCCACCTAAATATTTTTTAAGGTTATTGTGATGAAACAAATTTTTGTTACGTAACGAGCATGGTGTCAATGGACCAAATGTCTGGTAGGAATATTTGTTTCCAAAGATCATTCTTTTCGCAGTTATCCAGGTCATCAGTGTTTTTTTTTATACATAATTACATTTTTTTTATTGCATGGTGTAACTGATCGAAAAATATATTCAGATATGTATAATAATATGACCTTGAAATGACCTTCGAAAATTAAAGTTTTACCTAGAACATCTACTGATCATCTAGAACATTGAATATCTTCGACCACGACTCCTGAATCTGTGAATGCAAAGAAAATATTTTTTATCCCCCTAAAAATCTCGACCAACAGATGTGTGTTTGTGTAAACTGTTAAAACAGCATTCACTTTCTCTTAAGTTATCATTAGATATGCTCAAAATGGTGTCCTTCTACGGTGTAGAAGGTAAGGTCATTTCCTGAAACGTGCAATAACCGACTGTACAGATCTTTCAATTGTTTCGGAATTAATATCAGCGCAAGTTCTAACTATTCGGTTCTTCATGTCCTCTGGTGTAGTTGGTTGTTCATTATAAACTGTTTACTTCAATTTTCCCCACCAAAAAGTCCATTGTTGTGACGTCTGGTGAACGCGGTGGCCATCCTACAACTCCAGTACGACCAATCCATCGATTTGGAAATTTTAAATCCAAAATTTTTTGACAAGGCGTGTCGAATGACCCGGACAACCGTCATGCTAATACCAAAATTTTTAAACGGATATCTAGTGTTACATTGTGTACAAGCATTTGTAGCTCATTTTGCGAGAATGTTGCATACTTCTCTCCATTTAAAGTACCGTTTATGAATTAAGGACCAATTATTTGATTATTTAAAATGCTACACCAGACATTTAGACTCTTTGCTTATCCACTAATCTTAGCCAGTGCGCATTTTCAATTGACCAATAATGCATGTTTTTTAGTTTTAACTGTCCCTGATTGGTGAAAGACGCTTCATCAGTGAATACTACTCTTTTAAAAAATGATTCAGTCATTTTCATATGGCTGCAAACCCCACCAAGAAAAATGCATTCAATTTACAAAATCTGTTCCATGGAAGTCTTGATGTCACGATAAATAATAGGGATGAAATTTTTCTTCTTGAAGTATTCGTATTATGCTTGTTTTAGAAATGCCAGTTTCACTCTGAAGTTGTCGTAACTTCACATGTGGATTTTCGTTAACTTTATCTACAGTAGTTATTTTGCTTCTTTCGTTCGTGACAGTTCTGGTTCTTACACGTTTTTTCACAACACTACCCGTTTCACGGAAATTACTGATCACCTTTACATAAGTACAACGTGATGGACCATTACGGTCTGGAAATTTATCTTTGTACATTCGAACTGCTTTCCATAAACAATGAGCTCTACCGTAAAAGAATACCATATCAACTTTCTCTTGCATTGAGTAAATCATTTCAAATAGTACGTCGATACACTGATAGATAAATTGAAGCTGATCGGGATTTCAAACCGTTTGGTATCATCAGTGTTGCGACAGTAAACATGTTTATTTACATTCACTCTCGTGATTGTAGAGTCTTGGTCGACATCAGTTCTAGGTAAAACTTTAATTTTCGAAGGTCAAGGACATTTCAAGGTCATGTTATTATACATATCGGAATGTATTTTTCCTATGTATTTTACCGATGACTTTGATAACTCCGAAAAAAATATTCTTGCCAAATATTTGATCCATTGGCACGTAACAAATATTTTTTGCATCACAATAACCTAGAGAGATATTTAAGTGGCCATACTTAAGAGGACCACCAAGTATAAAGGAACCACTGTACTTAAAAGTCTATGAATAAGAGAAATTCGAATTCTCTTCAGCTTCTCGGCGCTCTTCGACCGTTCGGTTCGCAGAACAGTTTCGCGGGTGTGCAAGAACCGCGGAATTTCCGAAGGCAGTATCGAAGGAACAAATAAAGGGCTGTTCCCAGGTCCGAGGTCAGGGATCGTGTATTTTGACGCGATTATGTTCAAGCGCTCGAATAATTGAGTTTACAAACTGCCGCGACTTTACTTTCCCGGGATGATATTGAGTTTCGAGCATACGGCGTGCCGTCGGGATTCAACCCCTTGCGGGTGTGTGCGGAGTTGCGCGGGGGTGACGAGCAAGGGCTGTAAGTAGGGCGGCAACCTTCCCTTTGAGACCGGCGTTGATTCGATCGTCGGTCCTAAAATCCCGGCAGACATCGCCGGAAAGTGTATTACCGATATATATCACCGTACTTAATACTTTCGCGCACCGCTCGAAACCGGCCCGGGTTATAAAGTTACAAATTCCCTTCGGTAGCACACCAGTCGAAGGGAATGCCTGTGCCGTTCGTCCAACCCCTCAACACCCCTGGGGAACAACGTACCGAGACTTAACACCGAATTCTTTCAACTCATTCATTTTTCACGCTGCGAGTTGACACCACATATACCCGAGAGAGTATTCTTGTCTAAAACGGTGATGTTTGCGAATTCATTTCGAGAAGACGGTCGCGATTGGCAAGCAGCAATTTTGCGGGTGTGTTTGCGCATGTTTTGGGTAGTAGCACAATTTTTTATAAGACGTTCCATTGAAAATTGTGGTAGTTTTTAATGAGTAAGCATACTGTGTATTTTACGCAATTTACGAAAAGAGAAGGTAAAACACAACCGAGACATTGAAACAATTTGAGGATGTTGATATTTCCAACTTTATACAATTCTTGAAGAAAAGAGGAAATTTGTATTTAGATTCTGCACCTTACCATTAAAGAAGACAATTTTTATTTTGCATACAGATCCGCTTGTTAATGAGAGACGAGGAAGTTGTCTGAGCAGATTGTCGATTCGAAGGAAGGAAACGAATAATTGTGTTTCCTTCGTTTTGAAAATGGCTATTGTTCAACCTGCAACTTTGCTGATGCCTGTGAAAATTTTCTGGGCTGAGGTGTGAAACATTTTCATAAATTCGAAAGGTTTGTGCGAAAGGTTAATTCGAACTGCGCTATTTCTATTCAGACAATCCGCGATCGTGCATTCCAGACGGAGCGCACACATTTAACATGATCTCCGGCGTCACAGTCGCAAAGGACATAAAACGAGGGCAGCCGGCCTACAAAAAGATACTCGCTACAATATCGTGTCAGCAACAATCAGCCGCGGGCTAGAAAAACCCAGTAATATTACCTCACGGGCTGCCAATGCGTTAATCCTTCTTTTCATACGACGAGCAGACGATAAGCGATAAAAATGAATATCCTCGCGTTCCTACAATATCCAACGGCCCATTTTCCCACCCACATGGCTCGAAAGAAACAGCCTAAATTAATCCCAACATTTCACTGATTATATTCATTGCGTGTTTGTTGTTGCGTTCCAAATAAATTGAAAAACTCTTGATTTCTTAGAGCAATATACGCCCCTTGTTAGGGTAGTTTCTCATTCTAGGAAATGGATCGCACTATCATCAAATTCCCCGATCTCGAATATCCTAAATCTGCTTTCATTTGCAATCCCTACACTGTGGATCTTTGTGCAAGGAAAAAACTGTCTGCAATAAACACAAAATACAGGAGCTACATACAAATCTGTTTCATCTTTTGAGAATTTTAACTCCTTGCACTACGATTTATTTTACGGTTTCAGTGATTAGAACTTTTTTGTAATTCGTAATTTCTTTAAAAAAAACTGATAAAAAATATCAGATAGAAAAATGATAGATAAAAAAATGTTCTTCAAAATCTGTACATTAACAACGCCAAAATAGAATTTTATTTCGGTTTAAAGGAAATTAATAACATATATATTTATTAGACTCTGTTCAGAATCTTCATCACGAATACGACTCGATATTGTAAGGCAAGAGGTTAATCGGTTGAAAATAATACAACACTGTTTTGAAATTCTTTAGATATTTGTACTGTTTTGTTCCATTTTTGTCACAAATGTTTATAGATAGACTGCGCATTTTACATAATGAAAATGAGTTGGTGTAATATTTTAAGAGAAAAAAAAGAAGTTTCTATTTTGTTACAATGCAGACAGGCAATTTCTACTTTCCATAAAACGTTTCTTTCAACTTAATCATTTCCAATAGACTATCTGTGTTTTTCGCAAACGTTAACGCCAACACTAAAACAGCCGAGGATCCAACGAGCACGTGATAATGTCTGAAGTTACCATTTAACACCATAGTAAACGCAACTTGCTTCGAGGGAGAGTCAATGGTGCAACATTCCCGTACAATCACGAGTTATCGGCCTCCCGTATAATCTCATCGCGGAATTCGCAAATCCGATAAACGCGGTGACCGCGGGAACATAATTGAAGGCGGGTAAATTTAGAAACACGATCGACCCCGAAGTGCTTCCTCTTACAGCTCGGCTCGTTATACCGTGGCTCCCAAGAGAAATATCTTTCTCTCTCTCTCTCTCTCTCTCTCTCTCTCTCTCTCTCTCTCTCTCTCTCTCTCTCTTCCCCTTTCTTCCCCACCCCTTTTCTCACTCTTTCGCCGTAGACGTTTCCGCGAAATTTCCATGGAATCCGAAACTCATAAGGCCCCGTAACACACGGTACTTTTCAAACCAGCCACGAACTCGCCTAACTGCCGACAAGAAAAGCCCCGTGACGAATCTTCGCGCTTTGCGAACGGCACGGTCCATCGTGACACGTGAACTGAAATTTTAGCTCGTTCGTTAAAAGAGCGATTCATTTCATTTTTACCGAATTTATGCTCCTTTCTGCGTGTATATCACAGCGAAATTTCAACAAATTTGCTACCAGCATTTCGCAAATGAAGAGGAAATCGAATAGTTCAAACTTAACCCTTGGCGCTCGAATTGCGACTCCGAGGAGCCACTCAAAATTGCTGTACCATTATTCAAAATATTGTTCACATTATTAAATTTGTTTGTATTTAATAAACGACTAAACATTTAAATATTGTATGCGGTAATGTAACAGTTTCATATGTATAGAGTTTTAAAAAATCTAATATTCTAATAAAAAAATATTCTAGGTAGGAAGAAATATTTGGTTTTTGAGCTGAAAACAGCTCCGAGTACAAAGGATTTACACTATAACTACCGAGGCCTGAACGAGTCTAACGTATAATTCTCCATAGTAATAACAGAATTGAATTTATTCAGATTTCATAGAATTTTTATGGTATATATTTGAATAAAGAAGTACACCAAAAAATTTCTACAACTCGTTATTGTTTCAATATGTGTTCCAGAATTTTTCTAGATTTTTTTAAATCCTGGAACAGTAAATAAATTAATCTTGAACATGAATGACCCAGGATTTCCCAGGAAGGGTTAAGCAGTACAATGTTGCCGATCACCAGTGACCACCATGGCGGTCAACGTGCTAGAAAACAATACAGTGAATTCTCGATATATGACAACAACACGGGTCTTGTCAACGACGTGAATCATCCATGTGACATACTCGAGCCGTGTTAAAAGTTTACACTCCTGGTCGTCCGAAGTCTTTCGAGCTTCATGGCCCCTCATTGGGCATACCCCGCGGTATTGGGGATAATTCCACGACATTTATCATCCAGGCCTTGGCGACATATATAGAGAAATCATTGTATCGAACCAACGAGTCTTGTTCACAATCTAAAACACGATGCAGGTAATGTATTGCGCCGACTCGTGAGCCTGGATTCCCGTTTCAATTCTGGATCCCACACGCCTAATTTGCTCGATTTAGCGTACGGTGGTATCGCAACGTCGCGTTTAGACAATCGCGGGCCATCTATTCAAATTAGACCGCCGATTCGAATCGGATTAAAACCCGGAGACTTAAGGGTGCTCTGATATCGCGGCTCGTGACAAAGTGATCTTCCCAGCTGCGGTTGACGGGCTAATTCGTTAATTAGAAGCCCGGTGAATCGTGTTATCGAATAATCACGGTGACGAACATCAGCGCGACGATACGCATACAAAAATGTTTATTCGCTGTAAAGAAGTGGCGGGAACGCGGCCGCTCTCGCCACCTGTTTCGTTTTGTTCGTAAAAATGACTATGCTTTATCCAATTATGCATGCAAATTCGTTATCGCGCGCGGATGTCGGCCCGGCTCCGACCGGTTCTCGCTCGTTCGAAGGGATCTGCTTGAATCTCGCCCGGCGAGACCGATTTCGTAAATTATAAATTACCGGCGAATCGATAACGCCTCTCATTAAGCCGTGTTTTCATTTGGCCCGTTGCTCGGCTACGCATTCGGTGTTCCAGCACAACACGAAGAGGATCACGACATCTTCGACGGGATCGAAGGCTGAATTTTTGATGGCCGATCGCCACCACGATCGAACTACGTCGCGGTAAAGGATGTTGCTTAATAGAATTTACAATTGAGCCTCGAGTGGCCGGTGTGCCGCACGTGTCACGGAATTTGTGAGCCGAGTGAGCTCCGCACTTGAATACTTTATGTCGCTATCTGCAACTCGACGCGCGCCGGTAAGTTTAAGGCACCCTTGTTCGGCATAAGTTACATAAAGGTTGAAAAGTCACGTGAAACATGGAGAAAAGAGGAATTAGTCAGTGCAGAATATTAAAATATTAGAACAGCGTTTAATTGTCCAACTGAAGACGCTAAACAAAATTAAGGACATTGTCACAGTTTCTGCAATTTATTCAAATGTTTAAAAGAAGAAGTTTCTCAATTAATGCATATAGCTTTCATTTTGTAATATGAAAACTTTAATTCTACATTAGTTTTCGAGCCAAAAAGCAGTTTTTATTTCTTTTCACCACATCACCAAAAAATCTGAAAAAATTCATGAACAATGCTTGAACCTATACAACGCGAATTCTGCATTTTTCTCATTTTTTTGAGATTTTCTATTTTCTTCAAGCAAGATTTTCAAGTTGAAAATCCGAATTAATTGTGACATATGTATCTTGGTATTGAACATCTTTTTCATTTTTTCGAAATTCTTGCATATGACCAAATAGAGAAAGTAGGACAAAAACTAATTTTTCCATTTTATCCCATAACTACGCTTCCGGTGGAGATATAGAGTTAAAATTTAACAGAACATGTTTGTCCTTGATACCCTATGGAATGATTCATAAGACGTTTACTAGAAAGGTTAATGACCAACTTATTCATTACTTTGTGAAGACGTCTAACTACGGAATGGGAAAAGAATAGAGCAATGTGTAATCTTTCTGTCAGAAATATTGCAACAATCGTTTCCGTTGCGAATTGCACAGTTCCAAACACGAACGAGCATTAAACGCGCGCCGCTTGCACCGCTCGCTCGTTCAGTAAGTGATTAAAGTTATAAAATTGTAATTTACTGGATTCAACTCGCGCAGTGGCGACTAATGAGCATAATATCGCCGATGAAAACGGAGGAGCGAGTTTTCGCTTCTTAAAAAATGAACGTACAGTACCCAAAATTACAAAATATCAAGAACTCTCCACTAGGAACCTAAAAACACTTTAAAAATCGATGAAAAAATAAAGTCATGCGCAATTTCAAAATACACACAGTGACAGAAGTGGACTGTGGATTTCGTGCATTTTTAATGAACATGAGTGACTACAATTTAAAAAAGTAACTTCAAATTACATTTCTAAGGTTGCATGGCAGTCAGGGCTAAATCCACTAAAATCCGTACGTATTAGTCTTCCTTCACATATATTTAAATTCTATTTTTTTTTTTTTAGATCATTATTTTTTAGATCCCCATGTGAACAGATAAAAATTTAACCCCTTATCTCCTACAAAATTACGTATTCACGTAGTAAAAAAACCTACAATTTTTTTATGTCCTAAAATACATACATACCTGATCAAAAATATAAAACAGGTGTTTATTCTATTTATTTAATTTTCCACAAGTATTTATTTTGTTAGGTACAATTTAAAAGACTAAGAGAATTTAGAAATGTCAATGTATGATTTGCAACTTACTGAAATGTTTAAAGAAAGAAAGAATTGTTTACTTAACTCCTATTCCGTATGATCGGTACATATCATTTTTATTTTGCATGAAGACCTAAATCGTGTTCATTGCATTTCCTGCAGCGAGCCCGTAAATTGCAGAGCCGTTATTTTGTATTTATAACCAATGTAAATTGCAACAAGCCACCCGTGGAACGCCTTAATTCACCGATGGAGACGAGGTCGTACCGTCTCGCGTGTAATTATTCGCTAAATGACGGAATTATTAGCTCCTGGCCGAGTATTATACCATTCCAATAAAACAGCGCGCACGGCAATGGAGGTTCTCGTTAGGTTAGATCACTATTTAAATTTTGAACGAGCGTGTTTCGACTCGAAACAGACTTGATGTCTTCATTCGACGGAAACCCTACCGATTCGGACCGCGAGACACCGTTATAAGAAGAACACGGCGACAGTAATTAAACGGGACCGTAAATTCTTCACGAATACGCTATACTAACGAGCGACACGACCCCGAGATCAGCCCGGTCCCATTGTAAACCGTTGTAAACCTAAAAAAACAGCCGGCGTCTCATTAAATCCTTCTCGAAGGAGTGCTATTCCCGCGAGTCGCAATTAATGAACGACCCTGTACGACGAAATATCTCTATTGAACAGGTGTTATTCAAACGACGATATCGATCTCGACCGACGTCAAATTGTTACTGGTTAGCGCTGGGTGCAATAGAACCGCCCGGGAATTCGTTAACAAATTGTTGAAAACTGAGCCACCGATGTTTGATTCGAACGCGGTTGATTTTTGATACACTGATGAACGTAATTAGGGAATTGGGAGGACGGCAGGTGGGTTACTAGGTGGGATAGAATGGAAAATTTATGGATTTTTTGGGGGGAGAATTGTGAAAATATTTTTGTGGAAAATTGTTAAATAAATTCGTTCGCTTGCGCAGATATTGCTGGTGATCTATTGTTAATGTACTCTTGCAATTTTTACAAAGGATTGAAGATGAGTTGCTTTAACTTCGGCGGTTCTGATGCGAAATAATGCAATACGTTTTCCTGTGGAATTGTTGTTGAGAAAAGTGCGGTTACCAACTTCCCCAATTAGTGCAGGTAACTTGTATGAGTTTAAGGTTAATCTCTGCTAAATGCTTCGTGCTTTCAATACATCTCGATTCCAATACGTTAATTCAAAAAGTACTTCGACCCTTCCATTGTTTAGGCCAGAAGCGAAATAAGTGAGGATCAGAGTATTTAATCTGTGGTATTTATGAAAAATTTTGTTATAATGATTTTTATAATATTTACAATGTGGAGATAACACGGAAAAATATATAAAAATATGGTTAAAAAATTTGTCAGAACAAATTTCAAAAGAGCCGCAGCAGTCCACTTAAAGGTTAATATACGAAGCAATTGAGAATAAATTCTTAACGTAATAAACAATTTTTGAAGAAGAAAATTGGACAGATAATCGACGGAGTAAATGCCTTATTAAATAAAATATTTATGGCCATCGAAAGCTATGATTCGGAGGAAGCCTTAGAAAAGCTGAACCCAAAGAGTTTATTTCCGTCTCGTAATGGTGGTGATTGAGGCATTATAAAGCTATAAATCCTCGAGATCGCCAGACTTCAAAGAATATTGCGCGCTTGATGACTGTTTTTTCCAATTAAAAATAGCCGTATAAAGTCTCTATATTGAGGACACAAGACGTTACCCACTAACTGTCTCGTTTGTAGCATCTGCCTTCAATTATAGTTTCTCAAGAAGGGCGGAAGGAGAGAGAACATACCAAGAAAATACTTGGACCACATAATCATTGAAAAGTAAGAAATACATACTTTCTGAGGCATACGTCCTATTGCACCTAGTTAACGCGTTGACGGCCAGATCATGATCCTAAAAATCTACCACAAAATCAAACGAATGTAATTTAGTAATGAAACCAAAATTGGAAAGACAAAATTTGTCATACTCCCTTAACTCTACATCCTTCATATGCTAAACCAATTTAATCTACTCAACTTTACCACATAAAAATTAATTAATTAGACTTGGTCCGTGATTAATATTACTACCAATTGAAATTATATCCTAGAAGCTAAGACATTCTTAACACTAAACCTGCCACGGTCAAATAATCGATTTTAAATCTTACAATTATTGAAATTAAAAAATTCATTTGTAGAAGGTAATAAATAAATAAATTTCAATGTCCAAGCATCTTTTCTATATTGAAAATTACGGAAAATCTGAATAAATTTAGTTCTGCCATCTTTATAAGGCAACCAGAAACTTAATCACGCAAGGTCCCAGTTGAAAACATTTTGTAATTTTTTTTCAGATTTTGTGCTGTTCTTATTTTCGCATGAAAGATTATTATAAACAAGTGAAAAAAAGTTGATCATCGATAACTGTTATGAGTGGGCGAAATAAATTTCGCTCATTGATAACTGTTATGAGCGATCGAAATGAGCTTCTCTCATCAATAACTGCTTTGTGTAATCGAAACAGTTTTTCTTCATCAATAACAGTTATCGAGAAAGATTCAATTTTTTTAGCCTTAATAAGTGTTATTTGCTACCAAAAAGTATAAAAATCGATATTTTTTAATCATTTTGTTCTTTGAATATTTTTCTTTGTATTTTGTGTAAATTATCTTAAATCTCAATAACGATCACCTTTTTATTAATGATTTTTATCGTAGAAAATTTTAGAATAACTGTTATTTTTGGTCTGTGCTTTTAATGCTAGGTAGGTTTAGCGTTAAAGTAGCGAGTCAAAATGAGCCTGAATACCGGCGCTCAAGGGTTAAGTTAAACAACAATGTAACAAGGACGACCACTACCAATAAGGTGTCGTAAAAGTCTAAAATGTTCCCAGACCATCCTTCCCTAGAAAAACCTCAAAATATCCTTTGGCCAAGATTAAAACCACGCAAGGTGGGAGTACTAAACCTCCGCGGTTTTTCGCAGACAGCTTTTCATTAGCAAATAGAAGAAATTAACGCGGCTCTTGGTCCGGGTGAATCCGTGGCCATTAACAGCTGTCTACACGTGTAGCATCTCGTCTCTCTTTTCATACCGTCTTGAATCCGAAAGGAGCCTTGACGATCTCAACATGGCTGCGTGATTCGTGTTGAATGGAATGTTAACGACATGAGAAACGAACGAACACGACGTCGATGCTCACGTTTAGCCGGCTGCATGAAATTAATGTTTTCTCCCTTAACTCCGGCCATCTTGCGTCCTCTCATTTTTAGTGGCGCAGCTGCATCGAAATGCGGGTGGCTGACGCGCGAGATTCTCCGATCGACTGGGAAATTTATTCGGCCAATAAATAACCGTGATTAATTCTGATCACGTAAGCCAACCTCCGATGCCGTCCAACCCCTAACCTCCAACACATCTACGTTCTTCCTCAGTTTCTCAGTTCACCCCGAAGACACCATCCCGTAATCATCCCCCTTCTCTCTCGGTTTTGTTTACAGTCGTCTCATTTTTTAGCGCTCGCTAACATTTTGTTACCATCGATTTTCTGCTCACCGTTTAATCCTCTATTTTCTTGGGCGACGAGTTCTTGCAGCTAATTATTGTTGGATGGATCCGGTGTTTGCACAAACAACCCAGCAAAAACTGTTTGGCCGTGCAAACTAGCGTGTCCGCCGCGAGAATCATTCGCGTGAAAAATGTTTTTCAACCGCCACTGAAGAAGTAGATTGAAGTGGTCCCGTGCTTATTTGCGCACCACCGCACCGGTCGACCGTGTTATTATCATTGTTTGCGAAATGCCGCCGAGCGAAATTAAAATGCAACGCAATCGATCATCGCTGCCAGTTCGAGCGAGCGCATTTTTGTTATTATACATATGGACAAGTTCTGGTCGCTTACAAAATGTTCGACAGGACTTACATTTACCTTCTCTATTGTTTATATTATTATTGAACTGCGGATGTTTGCGCAAAATGAAAAAAATTTTCAAATCTATTGTGGGGAGCCCTAGCCAAATAAAAATGTATTTCTTCAATTGATCATTTTAATTAATCAATAACGAACTGACATAAGTCTGTAATGAACAATAAATGTAAGTTTAAAAAATGGACACTACAGAATGGACACTTGAAGAATGAACAATACAGTGAGTTCTCTATATATGTCGCCCAGGTCTGCATGATAAACGTCGTGGTATACCCCGTGAGGGGCCTCGATAACACGGCTCGGTAATATCTCCTGGCTGATCTGCGTCGCTGGCAAGGCCCGTATTGTTGACACACATCGAGAATTCACCGGACACTTCAAGAATGGACAACGAATTGATACTTAAAGAATGTGGGTTCGAAAGATTGACACTAAAGAATGAACTCTTGGACCCTTAAAGAATGGACAGCAAATATAGTTTCGAAAAAATGGACACTTTAAAGTTGTCTTATTCCACGCATTAATGCGAATGAAAGTGTGTATCAGATTTTTCGCGGTGTTGGCAAACAGAAGTCTGGTCAGCGAAATGATAATTTATTCGCAAAAAGTGGGAAGCGAGCCCCTCTCGTTATTCAACATTGAACATTCAAAGTTTATCCCGTTTTCATTGGTAATGTATGCACATTGCATGTCTTTTACAAGTTCTAAGTTATGCGCAACGCTCATTTTCCAGTCTCGTTTGCCGTGTCAGACACCGGCGGACATAAATTCTACTTATATCGGTGGATTCGTTGAATTTCATCTCGAGAAGATTTAAACTTCAGGTGGCCCGGCACCGAGCGCAGAGATCTCCCGCGAAAGTGTTTTTGCTACAAGTCGCCGACTTCGCCGAGAATCGCGGCGATCTTATCGTTCTCCGGTCGTCCGACCAGCGACTAGTCTGGCATGTGTAATCTGTTACTACTTCCATAATCGCGAGCTTACTTACGCTCCCATCTGCGTTATCCGTTGCGACGGAATATTTTCCACCTTTTCGTTTCGTTCTGCTGCGAACGAAATGCTGACAAAAAGAGGAACAGTTCTACACGCTAAATGCACGGCGCATAAAACTATTTGATCGCGTCGCGTCGTTTACGCGGGAAGAACGGAGAAATTTTCTGCACACCGCGTTCGCAAACTCTGAATACAAATGCACTTCTTCTGTTGCGTTTTCTGTTGCAACGACAATGAAAAATTGAATTCGGGTTTAGGAAAGTTGTTCGTTTCACTGGGTTTTTCAGGGAACAAGGTTCAATTTAATGTCAATCACGTGCTAATTAAAATCTGATGCTGCATAAATATTTACAATTCGTTCAAACTTCAATCATGTTGATGAGAATCTTTTAATACGGTTGCAAGAATTATCTCTTAGTAAAATTGTTGCTATCATTGTGTTTATAAAAGGACCAATTTATGTCTAACATCAATCACAGGTTAGTTAAACAATCAACATCTTTTGCAATTCTGTTGACAATAAAGATGAATCTGTTTTAATATGACGACTACATAAAGACCTTTATTTTGTTTCTATTTACTATCAACCACATAATGATTGATGTGGTATAAAAATTGCAGTTTATTTAAATGGTGCTGACATGAAGTACAATTCTTTGGTAAGGCAATTTTTAAAAAATTTTTGAAATACTGATTATTCTAATATTGAATTAAATAAAATTGATATGGGGTGGTTCTCCGCGAAAAAGTGAATCGAAAATACATATAGTGTACATTTTTTCATAGAAAGCTTTCAAGAAAATCGAGTTTGAAAATTCGCGAAGCACGCTTGCATTAGTCTATGCATACAAGAAGTAGATAGCTTGCCTTCTGCATTTTCAACTTCGTTTTTTCTTTTTAAAAATGAACCTTGCCACGGAAAAATTTTTAGTTCATTTTTTAGTTCATTAATTATCAGTGATGAAATAGATCCTGTGAGACTTGAATCTGTTTTTAATTGACTCGAGTGTCTCTAATGTATCGTTCGTTATTTAACACTCATTCACTCCCCATTTTCTTCTATATCCGATTAACACGATGGTAAAAGTCAATATTATGAAAAGATGTATCATTGTAACTTTCTTTCGCGAAAATGGAAAACTGTGGTAAGACGAGAGCATAAAAATATAGAATAAAATGTTCTCGTACCAGACCCTGCTTTCGAGAAAATCGAGTTTGAAGATTCGCAAAGCACGCCTGTATTAGTACACACAATAAGTAGAAAATGTACGCCGTAAGCAGACGCGTTAGCCACTACCCACCCGACAGCGTGTCGCGTACGTACCTTCCGTGCATTTTCAAACTCGTTTTTCCACAAAATGAAACCCGGTACAATAAAAAATGCTGCTTCACATTTTCGACTCATTTTTCCCCGTAGAACCACCTCTGTTCAATTATATCCCGAATAAACCACTCTCTGCACATTACTATCGCGTAGAAACATCCCACACTTGAAACGCCCAACAACAAAACACGACTTGCCATAAACGTGTATCTGTAAAATCGATGATACGCGAAAATTCAACGAGCAATTGAAAAAATCAATTCCTCTCATAACTCTCAACTCCTTGCCCTACAATATCGAGTCAGACTTCTGATTAAGATTCTGAATAAAAGCTAATAAACATGTATGTTATTAATTCCCTTTAAACCGAAATAAAATTTTATATTGTTGTAGTTGATACATGTCCTTGGGGGAAAACATTGGCATACAATAAATATAAACTATCTTTTTTTTATGAAATTCATAACGATGATGATCATAATCATTATAATCGTAATAATCATAATTTTATGATTATAAACACAAAATAAATAGTAGTGCAAGGGGTTAAGTACGTGGGCACAAAAATATGTAAAATGAATTTTTACATGAAGCATTTTAGCGAAAAGTGTCTCCTCATACAACGAATATGTTCAAAAGTGTTACACGAAAAACATAATACAGACATCTCTTTATATATATCGCCAAGGCATGGATGATAAACATCGTGGAATTATTCCTACTACCGCGAGGTATACCCCTTGAGGGGCCACGTGAACACCGAGGAGTGTAATAATAACACGGCTCGGTTATGTCTCCTGGACGATACACGACGCTGGCAAGACCCGTGTTGTTGACATATATCGAGAATTCACTATAGAACATGATTATTACGAAAAATGTCTTCCCTTTAAGAAAAAAGTTTACAATCATGCAATAAGAATAATTGTGACAAAGAATGGAATGCTCTTAACCATAGCTACCATGAAAAGTGTGTCCCGTTAAAAACAGTAGGTTGGAAAGTATATTAAAAAAGATGGTGACTCACGGAAGAAAATTAACCTAGCCACAGCTACCATGGAAAGTGTCTCCCCTTAGAAAAAATAGGTTCAAAAATGCGTTAATGCGTCAAAGAAACGTCTAGATCTATCCACGGCCATCACAAAATCGCGAGAGGTATCTTCCTCGCAACAGTTAAGTGGCGTAAAAACTTCCCCGTGCTGTTACACAGTAGCATGGCCTCGGGACAAAACAAAGTTACCGCAGTTAAGGTTGCGGATCCCTTTGTAGATTCGCGGAGTAACGAAGTTTTCAATTCGCATTGGTAGCCACGATGAATGGGTCAAGGTAACGTATTTTAATCGACAAACGGCCGAAGTATCAGGAAGGGAAGCGGCTCGATCATTAGACAGCCTGCGAATCGCGAGCCACGATCAGGACAATTTACTTAATCGCCGTGAAAAGCGGTTAACGATGAGCGTAGAAGCGAGCTTGGGTTCGTGCATGCGAGTATGGGGGGTTCAACCCTCCCCCCTCCCCCACGTATCGTCGACCCCTGGGTTGCCGCCCTTTCGGATCCGCGTTATTCATCAAAAGCCTCGCATCGCTCCGCTTCCATTTATCCATGATCCAGACTCTGTTCCTTCGTTCGCTGCTTTACGTATTTCGGTCTGTATGCCCGTTGCGCTGGTAACGCCACCGTGGATAATGCCCGCTAAAGTAATAATGCTGATGCATGCTAATGGAGAGCGTGATAGTAACGATGGGAAACTAGAAAAGTACTGCGTCATACGTACACACATGTGTATAGCCGTGCGCGAGACGAAATTGATTCGCGAACCACCTGAAACATCGCATTCACGCGGACGCATTTCGTTTCCTCGTATTATTTCCTATCAGCTCTTTCTCTTTCTTTGCGACTCTTCAACTCTTTAGCCTGTCAATTATATCCTCCGTGACCATGCGATGCGATTAATACCCTAAGTGGATTGCATAATAATTACTGATTCGACATGAAATTGTTGAGTAATTGTTAATGTTATCTAACAATTCCACCGCGCAATCGATGATACTGTCCTAGCTACTTGGTGTGTGGAGTAATTGTTAATGCTATCTAACAATTCCACCTCACAATCCTTCGTGTCAGGATATAATTGGAAAACGTCTAGATCTCTTTTCTACGAATCTCTGAATATTTTTATTTCGCCAAAAATCTTGCAGAAACTTGAAAGAAACCTGCACCGGACAATTTCTAACGATTCCATTAGATAATCCAGAAAATCCTGAGCAAATTGCATCGAATATGATCACATTACGTTGTTGTAAACTTGGCGTCAGGAAAAAAAATTGAAAAATTCTGGTTCTCTCGTCCCCGTTCCCGAATAGTTCCCCTTTGACGAAAATCTCGCAGAAAAGTGAAAGAGTCTCACAGCAGGTGTTTGAGCAGATTGCAATAAATTTGGCCGCATCATCGAGGAAGTTGCGAGAGGAAAAGGGTCGACGGTGTTAGGCGGATTCCAGTTTACGAACAACCCTCAAGCAATCCCGGGCGCATACTGCTCGCGGACAAGCTATAGTGAACGCGTAAAATTTTTTTTGCGACCACGGAGACCTCTTTCACACCTGGGTACGACCTTCTTCACAAATATTTGATTCGGCAAGGTCCCGGTGCTCGGAAGAGAGAGAAAGAGCCACGGCTGAAATTTCGGTTTTATCAGTTTCACTATGAAAACCAGTGTCCCTAAAACGGGATGTCGTGTACGGAACGGGACCGTGAGTCTTTTGCGGACGTATTGCGAGTCCCTGTTCCATTTCACCCCCTCGTGCTTTTCAGCATAAATAACCACAAGGTTTCCGCCAGGAGAAGCCATGATCCACGGAAACCTCTATCCCTTTTATTCTCGTTCCGGTATTCGTCAACATTTCGCGAGGAGAAAGTCTCTCGCGTCACATAAAAGATTTTTATAGCGTTTGCTGCTGGCCGGCCAGTGTCGATTCCTGCTTCGAAATTTCAAAACGATGTTTCGTACCAGCCGGGGAAACAATCGTTCCCGTCAGTCACCGGTTTTCGAAAAAGCTAGATGCGGAGAAAACGTATGTCTCCCAGCGGTGCGGTTTGCTCGGTCAGTTTTGTTCCGGGACGCACCGATTAATTTGACAGGTGAACAGCTCTCGCGGCACCGGCTTATCGAACCACCTGTAATTACCCGAGGTGACGCGCGGTGCAGCCAGGTAAATAAGGCGCGGTGATTCGCGCAGCATGCCGGCGTCCCATCGACGCGGAGGAGAGTTTCCATTTTATTCTTTTCCCGGCGAACGACTCCGAGGGCCGCACTCTCGAGACACCGAGGATGAAATTGATTGCTTGCCGACGCGATTCCATGTATTTACGAAATGAGATACTTCCCAGAGACGATTGCACAGGTGGCGTAACGTGATTCGCGACAGTTTCGCCAGTGACCCCGCGTGCACCGAAAATCTTTATCATCCTGATGTGCAGTTGAGTCGCAAAATTAATCTCTCGCTTCCGTCTTGTTCCCGATTTTGCTCGGTTGATAAATCGCTTTTTCATTGTTGGATTATTATCTATTTTTTTACCCTTTGCACTTGGAACGGTTTTCGTTCTACAAACATTTTTTCCGATTTAAAATGTTTCCATTCTGTACGATTTTTTCCTCGTGATATGACGATCTGGTTCGATTTACGTACAATGTTTATGAGTTTAGTAATTTATTAAACCCTTACCTTAAAATAGCGACTTAAAATAACATGATCAGTTTCGTAAGCCAAGTTTAATTATTCTTAACTTTTCATCATAAACTAATCTATTAGAAACCTATTATTTGTACATCGTGTATAAAAAGTAGTGGTCATCCGTTCTAAGGGTTAATCTACACCTCTGGATCGGTGGACATTTGTCAAAGAAACTTACCGCAAATTGTTTGTAACAAAGAAAATTGTGAAAGTTTGTTTACATCAACACCTTCTACACATGGAGGAAAGAAAAAGTTTGGAAGGACCATATGTCGCAAACAAATAGTTAAAGCCGTTAAAGTTTTTGCAAAATTTTATTGTGTGGAGTGATACGTATAAACAAAAGCCTACTACTACAGTCCACCTGATCGTGTTGATGAGACGGAACATAATCGTGTGCGTGTCTCGAGACAAACGAAATTTAAAGGGACATTCGGCACTAGGCACCTACCAAGTCATTGTCATCCTGCCCATTCGGATCATAAATTTCAAGTTATAAAGTATAAAGGAAAACCTTGTATCCAATGTTATACATACGAATACTAAACCTGCATTATAAAATACTAATGTAAAGTACACTTACAAATTTTTTAGAATCATCTGTCCATCCGTCGGATCCTCAGCACACTATTATTGGCTCACGCGAATACATCCGAATAATTGGACCACAATGGCTAAACTCTACATAACACACTTTATAAAATCGTGACAGCAAACGAGAAGATGTTACTCCGACCACGATCAAAATAATACTGCGATTTTAATCGCTTCGCTCCCACGGACGTGTTACGGTTCAGGTTATACTAGGCAGGTCAGACGCTGGGCGCTGAATTCTGCCGACAAAATTTGTTTACCGCGTTATTGCATCTAGCGTTTATAGACTCTCAGCGTCTGACCTGCCTAGTATATTCCGACCCTCATGTCGTGACACTGGTACTGTTTTTATAAGGTCGTATCATCTCGCGACGCAATTCCGCTCGTGCGATGCCACGGACGAGTCAACGCGATGCTTCTGTTTTTGCTTCGTCTGGGGTTCCTTAGCTTGCTTCTATATTGTGTCAGTCAGTGCCCATTTAGCTGTTCGCGAGAGTAGGCGACGATGCCACGATTAAGAAATTGTATTATAAGTGATAGCGTATAATATAAGTAATGAATCTAATAATGAAGCACGCGATATATGTCGTCTGTAGAATCTCGCGATCGGTATCGCGTCGCGGAACACGTCCGTGGCATCGCACAAGCGGCATTACGTCGCAAGATAACTCGTCTGTGACATTATACAAACAATACTGTCGTCGCGACATAACACTTCCGTGTGAGCGAAGCGGCGCGAAAACTCTGCTCTGGCAGCATACAATGTATTAGATCAATGCTGATCGATTGAAACAAACAAAATCGTTTCCAAGGAGATATTGATTTTTCGAGAATCATCTGGCAATATCGATTCTTTTGAGTTCAGACATTCGATTCCTTCAAGTTCACATTCTTGAATAAACGACATAAAAGACAAGTTTTTAAATGCATTTGAAGTAGTTAGAAATAAAGTAGACAAATGTGAAAAAATGCGTCGGAAAATGTGCTCACATGGAGCCCGGAAGACGAGCACAATTATTAGAACGTATATTTTACATTAGTATATTATACGACGTATATTTAAATATACTTTACATTAGTATTTTATGATCTAGGATTAAAATATATGATCCTAAGGGAGACAATGACTTGGTACGGGCCTAGCGACGAATATCCCTTTAAATGTCGTTTTTGTCCAGGAACGCACACGAATCTGTTCTGCCTCATCGACACGGCCGGATGGACTGCCATAGTGGGCTTTTGTCTATACGTATAATTCCACACAATCAAATTTTGCAAAAATTTTAACAGCTTATATCTCAATAATTATTTGTTTGCGACACATGGTTCATTTCAAGCTTTTTCTCTTCTCGATGAGTAGAAGGTGTTGATGTAAAAAAAACTTTATCAACAATTCTCTTTGTTCTAAACAATTTTGCGACAAGTTCCTTTTACAAATGTCCACCGATCCAGAGGTGTAGATTCACCCTTAGGATGGATGACCATTACTTTTACCAATTAATTCTATAAACGAATATTGTACGATTTATTAATAAAATATATAGCAGCGTCATGATAACAGTATATTTTAATTCGAAGCCGTAGGATTGAATTGTAAGGCAAGGGGTTACATACAAATTTAATAATGTAAAAAATATTTGAATAGTAACTTTTATTCAGAATTTTTTGCCGTTGCAAAAGGATAAAAGTGCATGAAAGGCGAAAATTTAATAAATTTATGTGATTGTAAATTCATTTTTGGTACAGTCCCCACAATAACTTTTCAACTGCCGGAAGAAAGGGACGCAGTATTCATTGCAACACGATTTAGCAAAGTTTTAAATAATATGCCGTTGTCCGCGCAAAAGAGTTAACCAATTCTCGCAAGATTAAACGCAAGAGACGTGTCCGCAAAAGTATGTATTTGCGCGTAAAAGCAAAACAAAAGAAAGTCATTAAAGTTAAAGGGAACAATCGGGAAAGAATGGGAAAGGAAACATTAAATTCAGGTTTCCGTCGTTTTCTCATTAGAAGCGCGCGGGAACACATTAACATCGTTCAAGGAGCTAAAGTTCGCGACAACATAACGATCATTCGTGGGGCCGTGGGCTGTCGTGGACACGTTGCGTCGACTGTCAGAAGTATGCCATAACTTTCCGCATAGCGCGACGTCCAGCCGCCGACGGTGTCGCCTGTCCGACTTTCGTTCGTTTTCGATTATTAACGGAGCCGCTAATGATAATTGATTAGCGAGCTCCGAAAATATGCTGTTGCGAAGTATCTCGCAATTTCGAGTGCCACCGGAAAAGCGTGCGAAAATTAGCTGAAAATGGGTGACGATTTTCGAAACCACGTTCCTGACAAGTTCCGTTCCGAAACGGAGGTGAACAGCGAAATAACAGAACGAGTAAAATTGTTAGGTGATTTGCGAAAGTCAGGGACGTAGAAAATATCGAATCGCACAATACGATCTCCTATCCGCGTTTTTCCATTTACTTTATATTCTACGTTCTCCTCCATTCGCAGGACTGTCATCCTTTTCTTCAACGATGGTTGAACGCCGCTGGCTGAAATCGCGGCAAAATTTATATCCGTTATAAATATCGATGATTAATCGTGACCATGAATGCACCCTGCGGATTCGAGTGGCGTGGCCGTCTGACCTATCTCGCTGCAATCGAAAGAACAGAGAAAGGGATTACAAGCGTGCAATCGGTGCTGCGAATTCGTGCGTCGAATTTTATTATTTTTTCCTAGCACAATAAATACGCTGTTTTGAAACCAATCCATTAAAAATAATCGAAATCTCCTCGATATCTGGTTAAACGAATAATTGACAATAATACCGGTACAATTCGTGATGAATTTAATCGGATTTTTTCTACTGTCTAAAAAATGGAGACGATAAAATCTGCCTTCATGATGATTACATACAGATTTATTTGTCGTTTCAATCATTTTAATAAGTCGTAAGAAATTATGACTGTATTCGCTAATGGTTCTCGTGTTCTTTATCATAAATACATAAAGTCCACAGTTTATTAATGACATACATATTTAGCAGACTGTGCTTAAAATCTCCATCGCGAGTCTGATCCGAGAGGTCAGAGGTTTTCAAAATTAAATCACTGTGTCCTGTATATTCTCACGTATTAAACAAACTTTGTGAGATAGAATCGATGTTAAACTAAATAAATCATTAAATCTCAAGCATATCCATTTTAAAATCAGATTAAAAATATTAAAGCTCGTTTCGCCACGCCACTGCATAATCAGATCAATTCGAAAATAGACTTCATCAGGAGCAACTAATTCAACTCCGAGGAAGATAATATTCAAGAACGGAGTAATTTTTGCCAAGACATTCACGCAGATAACGAGCATCCTTATTAATCCTTGTGCATAAAGAATCGGCTGTAAATTCGCGGCGGCGCGCTTGCAACGATCTAATGCATAAATAATTGAATATTCACACATCCGTCGTTGTTTTGGTTCTGGCGGCACGACATACTGAGGGATAAGCCGTTACAAGATTTATATCATGGCATTAACAATTTAATATGTAGGAATTTCGGGGGAAAAAAATTTAGCCGTAGCAATCGATACATTCTATCGTTGCTAATTTATTCCCCGGGCGAATATAAAACTCGACGCGGGTTTTATAACGTGTAAATTGTTTTACGATCGGCGCAGCTGTATTTCAACCCGGGAGGAGCGGGGTGGGGGTAATTCGGCCCTTCCGATTCGGCGATGAAGGCCTTTGTTAATGAAACCGACATCTTGATTAGTTATTTCAGCCCGTCCGATGATCGGACGCGTTCGCCCCGTGGAATTTATTGGCCCCCGGCCGACAGATAAATCACATTCAGGCGTTCTCTGAAAATCGCGGCGCCCCATTACGTTACAGAATTTATCTTGCATCGGTATTTACATTTAATAAGGAAATTTAGTGCCTCCTACGCCCGGCGCGGGATTTAATAAAATATCGGGACCGATCGAGCACTACCACGTCTCGCCAAATTAATGCCGCCCGTTCCTCAAATCCTGCGTCCCGTTCTTTTTTCCCGACGCTTTCCATCTTCTGTCGATCACACGGATTACAACTTTTCACGTGGACTTTGAATTTTTCGAACCGGTCCGTGGCATTTTGCGAGCTCGACACACAACTCTCCTATACCCTTTCTGTCCAGAGTGAAATTTCACTCTTGAATTTCTTTTTTCCAATTTTTTTTTTCCATTAACCCTTAAAACGTTTGGAGTTCCAACATATTAAAATAGGGGCTTCGATGAATATTTCAGAATTTTTTAGATATTTTGAAAACCTGAAACCAACGACTTATATATTACAAATAAAAATCCCCGAGGTAGAATAAATCCATAAATAAACCATACGGTGGTCATTAAACTACGTTGAAAATGAGTATAAAATTGATGAATATTAAAATTGTTGCAGAATGGAAACATTCCTGAGCGACTCCTGTGACTTGCAATCGATGTAGATAATTTTTGCATAAGTATTAATGGATTAGTTATTTTCAGGGACGAAAAATAACAGATATTCTAAAATTTTCTACGAAAAAAATCATGAATAAAAGGTTGATACTTGTTGAAATTTAAGATAATCTACACAAAATATAAAGAAAAAAATTCGAAGAACAAAATGATTAAAAAATACCGATTTTTATAGTTTTTGGTTTCGATTACTCAAAGCAGTCATTGATGAAACAAGTTCATTTCGATCGCTCATAACAGTTATCAATGAGACAAGTTCATTTTGATCGATGATCGAATTTCTTTTCACTTGTTCATAATAACTATTGACGAGAAAATTCATTTTAGTGGCTTATTTAATTACTGAGTTGTCTACTCTCTTTCGGGTGGAGCAAGCCTGCGAAATACATTGAGAAGGTTTCGTACAACAAGACGAATCAACAAACCATAAGAACAATACAAAATCTGAAAACAAATTTTTCAAAATTTTTTCAACTGCGAAATCAGAAATATAGACTCCCGTATTTATCAAAACTAACGTGCATAATTCACGCTGTGCCCGCAACTCAAGTTAGCGTTGAATGAACCTTTTCTGTTCTAAAATTAATGTTAGATGATTTGTGGAGTAATTTGTCAGGAGAAAATTTGGAAAAACTCGTGTTTTTCACATTAAATTTTGATTGCAGCAATTAATTTTATGAATGAAAAATTTATTAAATATATTAAATATTTATTACATTTATTAAATTTATTAAATATTTGATTGTCTACCATTTGGAAGTTGTACTATTTAATAATAACTATTACAAATTTCCTTCATCAATAACTGTTATGAGCGATCGAAATGAACTTCTCCCATTGATAACTATTATGAGCGATCGAAATAAATTTCTCTCATGGATAACTGTTATAAGTGATCGAAGTGAATTTCTGTCAACGATAACATCTAACTACACGAGAAAAAATTTTCGGTTACTTATTCGTAACCAATATCTCGTACCTCTTTATTTGTAACCAATAAGATTTTAGTCGATGAAATACTTGTTATTCCATGCCTTTTTTTTCTTTTTGGTTATAACAGTTATGGTCCCTGATTAAAAGTTTCTGGTTGCCTTATAAAGATGGAAAAACTAAATTTATATAGATTTTCCGTAATGTTCAATATAATAGATGCTTGGACAATGAAATTTATTTATTTATTATCTTCCATAAATGAATTTTTATAATTTCAATAATTGTAACATATAAAATCGATTATTTGGCCGTGGCCAATATGATTTTAGTCGATGAAATAATTGTTATTCCATGACTTTTTTCTTGATTATAACAGTTATAGTCCCTCGTTATTTTTGTTTGATCGCAATTAAGAATGTGTCCACATAATTTTGTGCGGCAATGTACGTACCAGATGTATATAGTTTCTGTTTTTCACCTAGACCCTTTTTCCCACGTCCAACTCTCCCACCCCCCTCTCTGTTTCATATACCTCGCCGTGTCTCTCTACAGGTTTTCCTCCCTCGGTTCTTTTCTCTTCTTCTGGCGCATTGAATCTCCCGTTTTTCCACGTTTCGTTCCCACCGACTCTCTTTTTACTTCTTTCCTTCTCCCCTCTCTCTCTCTCTCTCTCTCTCTCTCTCTCTCTCTCTCTCTCTCTCTCTCTCTCTCTCTCTCTCTCTCTCTCTCTCTCTCTCTCTCTCTCTCTCTCTCTCTCTCTCTCTCTCTCTCTCTCTCTCTCTCTACGCTTTCTGAAATACGATCCTCTACGGCTGTATTATACTTGTACTTATTGCGAACGTGGAAACGTTACTTGTTTCAGATTGCTTCACTTGAACTTTTAGTGGCCGCCGTGTCGATTTATAATCGCGAACGTGATATAGCGGCCGAGCTATAGAACCCATCCGGGGGTGCGACGTAACGAGTGAGTTTGAATCGAGGACCTAGAATTTGTTGGGGAAACGGTCCAAGGCTAATTTATGGCGATGCTTCGGTGAATCTGAATCGTGGAGCGATCTTTTCGGGGCGCAGTAGTTTTTCGGTGAGCTATCGTGTCCCACTCTGTTTTTACACCCAGCGGGGAACGTAAAAGTCGGGTAAATGTTGCCTTATAAGAATGGCAACGCTACATTTACTGAGAGTGTCCGGAACTTTCAATATACTAGATGATTGGACAAGGCAATTTATTCCATCGGTTTCTATAAATGCCTTTGTATAATTTCGGTAATTACAAAGTACAAGTAATTTTCTAACTTTGTACAATACAATTAGACTGCGGATTTTGATGCGAAATAAAAGTTGCATGCGTCGAATACTTGGGTTACGTTGGATCCGCATATTGTAAAACTCACGATACAATAAATAAAGATTGTTAATGATATCGTAAAGACACCCGTCGTCGACTCTGACAAAATAACAACAGTCCGTAGATTTTTGGGCGGGTGTGTATAACCGAGGACTCGACTCGATGCCGATAAGCGCGCGCCGAGCCGGCACTCGGCCGTGTTCCGCTCGGCACGAGAGAGCATTAATTTCGTTTCAACTCGTTGAACGCTCAGAATCCCTAACGAACGACGCGCTTTTTTCGAGGACCGCCGACGCGTGGTCTTTCACATACCACTTGCCGCGAAAAGCTTCGTCGTCGTCGTCGTGCTCGCTCCTAAAGCTGTGTGTCCGTGTCTTCGCCGCGACACGGAACAAAAAGCCACAGAAGAGCTTCTCCCTCTCTCTCTTTCTACCGGGTTCTGACACAAGTGCACACGCACCTGTACGTGCAAAGCCGACGAAGACGCGTCCCGGGACAAGTGGGAATAAAAAGATCGCAATTAACAAGCAGGAGTCTGCGGCTTCGAGGCCGACATTCGTGCGGCAGCCTGAAATCTATAGCGCGTACGGGTTCCATTGAATGCCAGACAGGGATAAAACGGTTCGCGGAGCTCGTTCACGCGATGCCGAGGAACAACCTCGAACAGGGGGACACACCCGGGGAGCAGCTATACCTGTTATAACGCCGTTACTACGCCCACGCTAATGCGCCAGTCGAGGGCCCGACGCGTTTCAAACCCACGACGCGTTTTCAACCCCTAAGAGAACGCGTACTCGCGATCGGAGGATAGTCTGCGTACGCGCAGGATAGTATACTCGGCGTCACCCTAAGGGCGCAATTTATTATATCAGAGACGAAGCTGCGGGGACTTCCCCGCGATTGGTACCTTTAACCCCTGCGAGTTGATCCCCTGAAATTTTTGGGGTGTATCTAGAGTCGCATGGAGGTGCTTGCTTTATGGTTTGCTTTTTAGAGGAGTGCTAATGCTAGAGAAGGTGAGGGATGGATTGAGAGTAGTTTGGTGGGTCTGAGTATGTGTTTTTGTTTAGGCGTCATTGGATTTCAAGTCAGCCCCATTGTCTTGTTATTAACCCTTCGCGGATTTCTGTAGAGAATGACTACGGTGACAACAACTCGTCCAGGTGAAATTTTGAACTTGCGAATGATTTTCACTGACCAATTACCTACCATAAATCCATACCATCCCCAAGGCCAAAACCCATTTATGAACATCTGCATAATTTTTTCTAATTTTTTCCCCCACTTTAAGGGGGGAAACTTGTGTGAATGGTCCGTTTTTCAAGAACTTTTTTATTTAAATGCGATGCATACATTTATTTAATATTTGAGGTATCATTTATTAATGTTATAATGTAAACAAAAGTATTTTTTGTAAATTTTAATTGTTAATATCAACGGTGCAGTGGCGGCTTAAAAATGGCATCCAGTACATGCCCCGAGCAGCGTACAATGGACAAAAATGATCTGAAACAGAAAAATCAAAATGGAATCGTTAGTTTATGCAAAAACCCACAATATGACGTTCTTCTTTTATTAAATTTTGCAAAATTGAAAAAATAGCGAAGTTTTGACAAAAATTCTTTCAAAAATTTTGTTATGACACGTATAGATATTTCTGAGGAAAGACGGTTAGACCTCGGGATACTTTTACAAGGGTCTCGAGGAGGCCTGCATATTTTCTATACACGCAATATTTAAGGCCTAATCTTCACGTGTTAGCCATCCGCGTAATACGTGATGGTAAGAGACCCTAACGCAGGCCCCTTGGGCCATCAGTTTGGGGACTCTCAATAAACATAGTTCGACACACGACTCGGACAAGGCGACTCGTCTTCCGAGTCCTTGGAAAATTTAGCTTTTCCAAAGAAGCATTGTTCCCAAACTTGATGGTCCTCGCCCTCTTGGGACAAGGGGTACTTGGGCCACTCGGGCCCCTTTTTTCGTCACGCTGCTCCGGGGTCTGGCAATCGTCACGTGCTGTCTATGCACCTACTCTACGCGTTTGGCTTGGGGTGGGAACTTCCTCCAACACCAACAGGGGTTGCATAGAAATGACTCCTCCCTCAAGTCAAGCAGCAAATGAGACATCTTTCCTCCCAAATTGGGACCATCTTCCACTCTTTTTCAAAGTCACCACCGAGGTGAAGAGTGAACAGACTCCAGGACAGAAAAGCAGACACAAAATTGTTCTCAAAGAAGACAGCAATCCTTTAAAGGATATAGCATCACCAGTTCGAAGTAGAAAATGTACATAGTTGTTATCGAATAAACGAAAAGTTGTTACCAAGGGAAGGTGTCGACCAATTAATTCAAAGAGATACACGCAGAATCTCTCCTTACCATTGCGAGAAACTGCACGACATAACAAATTTTTTAATGAAAGCCCTGTTCCCTGGTTCGCCCATTTAAAACTAAGGAGAAACTTCATTGTTACAGTTAACAGAATTCGTTCCGATCACTATAACCTGGCTGCTTCACTAGCGCGAGTAGGTATTACCAATGATAGCCAGTACAAATACAATCGGGACTGCGAAACCCTTGATCAGATAATATGGCACTGCGAATTGTATAATCCACAAAGACGCAGGCTAACAAATGCTGTACTTACTATGGGCGTTCTACCACCTCTTAATGTAGACACACTCTTAGCGAAGCCAAATGTTGAAGCTTGTCTTAGTATTCATTCTTTTTTCAAAAATTGCAATCTACATATTTAGTATTAACGGACATTGTTATTGTATTCACTTGTATTATTATTGTATTCTTCTGGTTTTATTTCTGTATTCTATATTATTGTGCCCACTTATATTATTCCTGTAAAGCGAAATAAACCCAGAAGGGTTTCAAATGCTTTATTAAAAAAAAAAGGAGTATGAATTTGGTTAATTAGTAGTGACGCCACTGTTCGGAAAATGTATAGACCAGAAAATACGGGATACAAATCTGATCGCCAATCGCCGGTGACAAGACAAACGAACTGTCACCGAAATCGGTCAGAGTCATCTCATCGCGGTAAAAGAATTTTCTTGTCATCGCGGCCGGCCCTGCGTTTTAGGATCGCTCTGAAAAAGTTTTATCGGTCGGGACGGCACCGTTGGGGCCCGGTGTGGGTGCAAGCGAATGGCAACGGCGTTCATACCGGCGGATACTAAATTACAGTGTACACGGGACGCGTGTGCAGAGCGTGCGCGCGAGTGCTCATCGAGTAACATTTTCCCGGGAGTGCATTTACAACGGATATTACATCGAACCGGCAGAAAAACGGCCGTGGCTACAATTCGAGATTAAAAGCTATCGCTCGTCAGTGTCGATGAACTCATTTTTCCAGACGCGGTCCACAACGCCTCTACCCCGAATAAATATTTGAATCGCGCGGCCGCCAGTGCACCCCGCCGCGCCGCTGCAACAGCGACCGCACGCAAATGTAACGCAACTGCGATGCGATGCGACTGCACGCAACGTTCACTATTCCATCTGAACAATGCTCGTCGGATCGTCGACCGGAATCGGATTTTTCGTAGATCGCAGTGCGCGCACTTCTCTTCCTTTTAATTATTTATTCCAACGCAACTGTGTGCAGCGACTCGTTTGCTATTCAATTGTGAGCCACGCTCGTCCAAAGTGAGCCGAAGTTAGATCTCTTCGACAGGAACCAGAACGATTTTTTGTTTCTGTAGATCACGGTGGACGTTGTTCTTCTTTTTGGTTTTCGTTGGGTCCCCGCGCTCCGATAATTCATACCACGCTGCGTCGAATCTTTTTTTTTTTGTTCATCCGCGTTCGCCCTCGGCCGGTGCGCCAAGCAATACCGCGAGGCTCGATCGATTTCGTTACGTGTTCCCGATTCCGCCCCCTTTGTAAAACATGTTTTTAATTTTGCCTCGGTCCGGCTACTTTTTGAATGGGCTCGATACTTCCAGGACCCCCGGTTTCCTATTACGGTCGCGTTTCGGGAAATACCGAAACGCTGCTGCACACCGCGGTCTAATGAAACACAGCGTGCAACGAAGCCGCCTTACGCGAGATTGACATTAAAAATCAAATACATGGCAGCCGTATAAATAAAACCGCCAGCCGTATAATTTCACTTACGCGGGAAATCGAACGATAGCCTTGTACCGTCGCGATTTTTACTGGCTTTCCTATGCCGGGAATTTTGACGGAATTTATAGGGACGGTCTGTTCTGTGCAGTTTCGCTTGACAAAGTTTTGCAAACAATACTCCACGGAAATTACTATATTACCTTCTATCCTTAACTAGTGGTTCAGTAAGTTTCGAAAAATAAATAAAAAAATTTCTATACTTTTTAGTTACACATAACAGTTATTAGTGTCCAAAAAATTAGATCCACCTCGATAACTGTTATCGATGAAGACAAACTGTTTCGATCGCCCATACAGTTATCAATGAGAAAACAACTTTTTGTGGAAAAGGAAGATCCGTTCTATGGTCTTAGAATCGCAGATTAGAAAAAGACCGCGGTAAGTTAAAATGAATTTAGATTTTTCGACGATTTTTCTGTTGCTCAAACTTTAAACGCAGTTTTCTCGGAACGCAAAATTTCGCACGCCGTGCCACAAGGTCGTTCCGTCCTGAAAGTTCGTATATATATTCTATAAATAATTGGCCACAACACGACGAGCTCCGATTTTTTAATTTTTTATTTAGAACATTGTTATTAACGATTGTTCATAACAGCAAATCCGTTTTTTTTCAAAACGTCGCCATTTTTAAAATTTTTCAGATTTCAATAAAAGAAGAACGTCATGTTGTGCGTTTTTGAATAAACTAACGATTCCATTTTGATTTGTCTGTTTCAGATCATTTTTGTGCATTGTACGCTGCACGGCGCATGTACTGGATGCCATTTTCAAGCCGCCACTGCATCATTGATATTAACAATTCAAATTTATAAAAAATATTTTCGTTTACATCATAACATTAATAAATGATACTTCAAATTTTAAATCAATGAACGCATTGCAGTTTTCAAAAGAAATTCTTGCAAACTTGTCATTTACACAAGGTTTCCCCCTTAATGAAATAGAACAAGTCAATTCTGCCTTATCAGTTTAAATAATAAGAAATGACATTAAAGGTTCTCTAGGGGTTGATAAAATGTTTTTTTCATTATCCGCAATTTTCACATAATTTTCCCAGCAAATACAAGATGGAAGAACTTCGTCGACTCCGAGATCTTCGAGCACATCGGGATCACCGAATTAAGTAAAGCGAACGTTTACATACCTTTAATTCTTGAACCACGCCAATTATCTTAAAAAGTGTAACGGAGCCTTGAAGGCGTACCAAAGCAGCTGGAAGCGTAAAGACCTCCTCTCCGTTCCGACTGAATAATACAACAGAAGGAACTGCATTGATATTCTCCTTGTCGGACAAACAACGATGCCCCCCTCAATTAAACATTAAGCTCACTGTTTAGTTGCTGCTAAGCGTGCATTGACGAAGTCCGTAACAACGGGGACCCCCGGATTCGCAAACGAACGGAATAACATCTGGAATCGGGGATAATCGATTGGTGACCGACTTGATAAAAGAGTATCGCGAGCATTATCATCCGGGTCGGCAGGAGATAAGCGATTTCTTCGAGGACAACCGGGGGGGGGGGGGTATAATGGCGGACGGAAGTGGCCGTAATTGGGTGGCTGGAGAGCTTCGAAGGCTTAGCACGAGGACGGCTTTTTAATAGAAGGAACCCGTTGGCATCCGTTTCAGGAGGGCTCGTGTTTTCCGGCATCGTCCAAGAAAACAGGAATTATTTCTTCGGACGCAGCACTATGCCGAGGAGGCGGCGGCGGCGCGGCGGTGAAACTTCAAACGAAACCCGGAAATGGAGTACGAGAATTCGATAAACGTATTCCTCCGGTTATATAGATCCAGTAAAAATATTGTTCTTTAAGCACCACCGATACGTTCGCCACCAGGAAGGAAGCCAGGAAGGAGAAAGGGAAGCTGAGAAAAAATCGGCTCTCCAGCGAACGGCGTGTTTTGCTTTCATCGATCTTCGCTCACGGACCCTCGGTATCGAGAGGAATCTCGTTCAGATGCCTCCTAAATTATCGCCGTCCTGTGTACAGGTTACAAACTCCACCAAAATTCACGTTACCCCGTAACACTTAACACGTTCGCTACCAGCATCACAGATATGTGACGTTCAAAATACAGTGAATTCTCGATATATGTCAACAACACGGGTCTTGCCAGCGTCGTGTATCGTCCAGGAGACATACCGGAACCGTGTTACGTTTATTATTACCGTGTATTATAACCGTGTTATGTTTGCACTCCTCGGCGCCCGAGGCCTCTCGTGCTTCGCGGCCCCTCACGAGGTATACTTTGCGGTAATGGCGATAATTCTGCAACGTTTATCATCCAGGTCTTGGCGACATATATAAAGAATTCACTGAACTACATTTTGCTCAAAGATAGTCAAATTAATTTGATCCGCTTATGTATTGAAAGTCATAGTGCATAGTATAATCTATCTCCTGCTAAACTGGTGCAATATTTTATGAAGTGAGGACGATGCATTTTATGAAAACATTTTAACATTGAAGCTGAGCAACGAAAAATTGCTGGTAGCGAACATGTTCAGGAGATATTCTGGTTTCTCATTTTTTGCAACCAGAGTTTAGAACCAAAAAATCGGAAAAAATTCTCGAGTATGTGGTTTGATATGTTAAATATGCCAGACATTTTTAAGAATTTTTAGATGCGATTGAGTGGGGAAAATGCGACAAAACCTGGATTTTCTTTGCTCCCTATAACTACCCTTACAGACGAGGTGTGGGGCTGAAACTTGATAGTAAGGGTTCTTTCATGATAAGCTATCGAACGAGCCATCTCAGGTCAAAATCGGCTCAAGGGCATTTTTTATCTTAATCCAGCTAGGCTCCGTTGAATAATTCCTCACGAATGCGTCTTTACAATATATTTAATCGTGAATTGAAAATAGAATCCATCACTTTAACTGAGACGATGGGGACAAATGTTGAACAAGTACCATCCACATCTCTATGACACAGATCAAGGTATTACTGTAATCGGAAATTTTGATTCCTCGTGACAGACTAAAAATTCCACGTGGCGTTTTCATCAGAAGATTTTAAAAAGTAGTTTTAACCAGTTTTAACATGCTCGGGATTGTCTGTCCCATAAACAGCAGTCATAATTAACCACTGTAACATCTCGTACTGCTTTGTGCCGGGTCGCAGCCATAAGTTAGCCGGCGTTTGCTAACTCTGTTACGCTCTCAGTCCCATGGCTTCCGACTACGTCAGGCTTTCAACCCAGTGCAGCGGTGCGACGCGACCGTGGAAAGGGTTTTTATCGCGTTTAGAGCCGAAACGGCAAGTGGAACGGTGTAAACACGCCAAAATAAAATCCGATATACGTAAGTAGAAAAAGCATAAACTATGGAATAGCGCGAGGGTTGCGCTAGCGAACGCTACAACCGTAGCACAACAGTGCCTCGTGTGTTCACGCCGCAAGAATCAAAAGCACCTGCGTGCAAATTACGAGGTGACTGGTATATCGCGATATCAAGAGTCAGAAATACGGGCCGCCCACGTAAATTGCGCGTTTAATATGTAAACGACCCCATCGATCACAAAAATTGAGGCGCGTTAGCTTGTGCCCCACCGATAATATATATCAGATTGCCGGATATCACTTCTGCTCGAGAATGATCATTCATTTCCCTGAGGAACTTTTTTGAGCGATTATATTATAATCTTTATGACACGACCGGCGGTATCGCGTACAGTTATTGGCAGCGTGTAAATCAAGGGGAGAAGTCTCGATGGCGCACGGCGACGGCCGCGTAATGCTCGTAATAAAATATGGCTTTTAATACGGCTTAACAACATTAATATATTACGACCGGCACCTGTCTCGCCAGAGCTACGAACTGTGTTTGACGATCTATGCTATATCGTTCAATCATTTGGAACTCGACACTTTCACAGAATTAGCACCTACACGTTCGTAACACGGTTGAATTTAATCACATTTGAGACAAGGGGCTTCCATATCGGGGACAGTATTAAACGTCGAAATAATTCGTTTGCAAAGAACCACAACATCCAAATTGTAAACACACCTCTGCACAATTTGCATCTTGGGTTCTCCAAATACTCACAGCTCTCGAAAACCGAAATAAACCACAACGGACCATAATCCCGGATCCTAAAGACCCCCGGAGCCAAAAACACTACCTCTCCACAAAATTACAGCTCTCTCACCCCCCCCCCTCCGCCCCACCCGCCAAACAAAAAGCAATTGGGAACGCAAAATTACAACTTGGCACGGTTGTTCACGTATCGAGTGGTTCAGTTACACCCCGCAGCGTGCCATAATCTTAAACAAGTTATAAAAACCGTGCCCCTAAAGAACTGAAGGCTGATGGGGTCGTGTAATAACCGGATAGCCCGTGGACTGGAAATTTCGCGGTGCTCTTTTCTGCGCCCTATCCCCTATATCTTCGGGGTTCTCGCTTGTTTCTTCGCGCGTTCCCAGTTCCTTACGTAGCGAGACGATGTCGGGTGAGTAGCACGGGGTTCGCTTAATGCCAATCGACGCTAATAAAAGGCGACCATTAGCCGGCGCCTGAGTATCTTCTAAACGATCATCTTCTTTCGGGGCGGGATGAGCTTGGCGCAGCTTCTTAGCCGAAACGCGGGATCCGGGGTTGCTAGCAGGTCTGGGAACTCTGAGAAGGGGTGAGAGAGAAGGGTGCAGAAAGAGGAGGGAGGGAGGGAGAGAACAGACAGAGAACCGAATCCACTCCGAGAGCACTTTCCATCCCGCAGCTATACACTCCTCTGACTCTGGGGGTTGGAACGGGGTAGAAAGAGGAGGGGAAGAGAGTTGGGAGATGGGGTTGAGGGTGCATACAGTGCACACCATCGATTGGCGAATGCAGTATAGCCATTGGATAACTGAGGCGCTGCCGGTACGGAACAGGAGAGGAGCCGAGAGGTTACTGTTCAGGGTTTGATCAACTGGTCTGCAGACCCTATTTCCTCTTACTATCAGGAGGAAATTGCCACTTCATCAGCTGGATAGTGCGAAAGATTAATGTCCGTCGCTCTCTTGTCATTTACACAGCCGGCCTCGACCGACAGCCCTGCCCGCGGTTCTGATGGAACTCCGGGAAAAAGAGCTAGCCATAACCCGATACTTCGATGATGGTGGGGTGTGTACAGTGCCAGGTTCCACAATCCGATAACGCGAGGGGTACACGGTTGCGAGATTTCTCGGTGCAAAGCTACTTCTGCTTTCCGAAATAGAGCAGGGTTGACTTGAGTCGAGTCGGGTTGGTTTGATGTCCTTGCAGGGCTGTCGAGGAGCTTGTCCTTTTGGTTATTACTTCGTCTTCGTAGTCTTCGTGTTCTAAGAATTCTGATTGTGCAACTATCAGCTCGATATGATCCTCGATCCCTTAGATGTTGTGACTTATAACTAGACTGCGGATGTTTATGCAATTTCCAATTTTCATAGATAAATTTTAACAAAGTGGAGTGAAGCAGATGCAAAACAAATAAAAATTGTACTGAATTCTATCCAATCTTATAGCATTTTTCGAAAATTTTCATAAGCCTTAAATGCATAAAGATCCGCAGTCTATTTAGGACTTGTGACTGCGTGTTTGTATGCAAAATAAAAATTGTTCGCATCGATTGCAAGGTACTGGGGCCAAATAAACATTTGTTTCTTTCTCTAAAAATTTAATAAGTTAATGATAACATATTGATGTGCTTTCGAATTCTTTTAATCCTTTCGTCGTTTTATATTTTTCCTAGCCACTTTCGTTACAAATGCATAAAATCTGCATAGATAGTTATTTCGTAGGTCGAGGATAATACCGATTGCCCGGGTCTCACCACGAGGAGGTTGCTGCACGAGAGACCCAAAATTAAGTTATTATAGAAAGAAGTTGATCGAGGATACAAATAATATTGAATGTTCATCGTACGAACAGGTTTTCTGAAACAGAAATTTTGCGTTGGATTAGTTGTTAATACATATGAACAAATTCTAACGAACCATGGTAAGTTCTGGTAGTATAGAAGAATGTTTTGATCACATCAAGTTATCTCAATACCCAAAAAAAAAAAATATTTCATTAATCCATGTATTATTTGTAGCTGTTCAATGCATAACAATTCCTTTTGTAAACAATGTTGACGAGCACTCTCTGGACTGTTTTATCCTACAATATTTCATTAAGGATGGCTATCAAAATACTAAGAATTATTACATGGAAGGATCGATGCTGACAACGTCATCCCAAGTGTTCCAACGTCCACTCCAGAATTAAACTTGATTCTCTTTCGCAGTGGACGTCCTCGCAAGCAAGCCGAGAGACATATTCCAACGGGGTTCCCTAAACGGATCAGATGCGTCATTAAAAGGGGAAAGCGGATGTAACGGAGAAAGCTTATTCCTTCACGCAAAATCCCAAGGTGTCCGACTACCGTGGCCCCAGGTTCAACTTATTCCGCGACTCCCCTCGGTATGATAAGTCCTCCCGGAGCACGGAGGACTGTTTCACGGTGTAATAACCATTTGCTCAGTTCTTGGCCACTGCCCGTTTCGAAGGACGAAGTAGCAACAAGGTTTTATAGCCAGGTGTCCCAGGAGACAATGAAATTCCTCGAGCCCCGGAGTCCGTCTGTAAGGTTCCGCGTGGCGGGGAACTCGAGGAAAAACGTTGCTGAACGCGGCTACGTCACGAGTTTTGCTAACACCTGGTTGGTTCGCGAGTCACCTCCAACATTGTCCCACCGATGCCTTGAATACAGATAGACACAATGGAGAACTGTCTTCCTCCTTTCCTCTTTGTCTTCCGGTCTCCCGAGCGTAATTGCTCCTAATCCCTTATTTAACGTGTTTAGCAAGTCGCGGGCTAATTGTTCTAATTAAGAAAAAAAACTTCAGCGCCACCTTAATCCGCCTGGTGCTCGCTGAATTACAACAATGTCCCCTTTATTAAAATAATTTACTCTCCGTTTCGCGATCCCTGAACTTCGATAAGGATTTTATGCGTTTATGACAAAAATGGATAGGTGTAATTTTGTACAAGAGAAACTTCGAGAGAATTTAAGAACAGCGATTTATTCCTTAGAATTTAATGAAATCACTAATACGCTGCAATTAACGCAAACTATTTCTATTTTACATGAAAATCCGCAATCTGGTGATTATAAGTGGATCTTTAAAACAAAAATTGTCTGCATCGATTACGTGCAGCTGAGGTTGAGTGAAAATGTATATCTTCTCCTAACAATTTTAATAAGATAAGGGTAACATAATTAATTCTTCTTCTCGCTGTTTCTAACGAAAAAAAAGACTGTCCCATTGATCTGGAGTTTCAAATTTGATTTCCCTTGTTAGAGTGAAGTAGGGGTACACTAAGAGAAATTGCAGCACCGATAGGAGGATGGTCACGTATGGTTCCCGGGGAAGCAGGTGTGTAACCGCGTTTTCACGTTGCATAGCCGTGGAGGGACGTTTGGAAGAGAAATCGGTATCATTTATTCGATCGGCACACGTACGATCGATCATGTTCCCGGTATGTGGCGGGTTCTCACTTTTTTTTTTCTCTTCCCGGACCAGAGATTCTCTTTGTTAGTGTGGGGATGGGAGGGGGAAGTGGATGCCGAGACAAAGAAAAGTTCTCGAGCGTCCGGCTGCGCGGGTGCAATCGTGCGAACGTCGGTCGCCTAACAAAAGCGCGCACGGCACCGAACCTTGTTAAGGGGCAACATCAAAGTGCGGGGTAAACTTAATTCCGGACCTGCAGAGAACGGAGGACGCTGAGGGAACGTTAGAACGTACACGGATAAAGTAAGCGTATCGACGCAATACAACCGAAATGATGGGGTCATTTCCTTGGGAAACGGCATTACCGCTGACGAGCTGCGAGCCGAATTCGCGATACTCCGGCTTAGGCGAATCCATTGGGCGGGCTGCGTTCTATAAGTCATTGCCCAAACATTTAGCCCTCGACGCCTCTGTGTCGTTCAAGAATGAACTCGGTGATTAGCCAAAAATTCTGCTAAGACAAACGGCTGAAAGAGTCGCATATTACGTATGCAAACATTATACTTTTTCGGTTAGCTTTCTTCTGCAATAGTTTGTTAACTATAACAACTACTTCATTCTTCAGGAGATCAAGGTAGTTCAAGGTAGCTCAAGATAGCCCTAGGTGGTTGTTACTAGCCCGCGGGTCTTTATGCATTTATAGCATGCACATATTTTTAAAATACTGTATGCTTATCGTAAGGAATTTTTTAATTGCTAAATTGAACTTGTTCCTCAACCTGGAAATTGCATAAAGATCGGCAGTCCCGATATTGCAGTTAGAGGTACCTTGAGTTATTTTGAACGACCGAAGGGTGAAGTAGTTTTAGATCACCCTTGGACCATCTTAAGTCAGCTGAAGATAGACCTACGTACCTCAAGGTAGCCCTAACTATAATAAGTATCTAGGGCTACCCTCATTCTCGAGCTACCTTCATTCTCCTAACCGTTCTTTCTTCCTTCAATAATTTTAATAGATTTAATAGATTGATTATAATAAAACGTGCAAAGAAAACACAAAGCAGTAGAAATAGTAGAATTATAGTGAGACAATTTTAAGAACACGATTATATTACTCCTGACTTGTAGAAATTATTAAAAAAAGATATAAATGTTTATCCGGGTTTAGTTTCATGCGAGTGTTGTATAGAATATTTATTTTGCATAAAGCACCAAAATCTGATGATAATCAAGACTTTTACTTGAACTTCAGATTAATGGATCACGTCTCCTTCATACAAACATTTTTATGAGCGAGTACAAACGTGAATCACGAAATAAAGTATAAATTATCGGCAGAATTCCAGGAACGTTGAACTCTCCCTCAGCTCCGGAGCATAGAGGGGGTTGAAACGATTTAGGGTATCCGTGCTCGTTAATAAGCGTATCGGAAGTTTCGTTCGCCGGCGTGATTGTGCATGTGCAGGGTGGCGTAGCTATTGGCAAAGGGGCGAGCTGAAAAAGGGCCTTGAAAAAGGGAAAAGGCATCGAGGTAAAGGTGTGCAAGGAAGCTTCGCCGCGCTCCACCGGAAGTGGATGAATTGGCTCAAAGGCGATATGGTCTGAAAGCCCGAAAGAAGAGGATCCGGCACTCGGGGTGACATAGATTATTCATGTAATTCTGCACTCACTTTGCCTCGCGATCGATCAGTCACGGAACGATGCTCATCTGAATAATGAAATTCGAGGATTCCTTGTGCCGATGACGCGGTCGCGACTGAGATTTTTCGACTCGACGGAGGGATACCTTTTCGAATGCGCAAACCGTGATCCTTGAGAGGGATTTCCCGTCCCGTTTCTGTCCCGTCTTCGTCTCGTTTCATCCCGTTTCATCCCGTTTCGTGTCCGCGTCCCTCGAACACACGGCATGTTCGATGCAAAGCGACGCTTAAGAATGTTACCCCTGATGTAACATTTACTCCGGGAGGCAACGTAAAGAGGCCGCTGGGAACGCAGAACGCCACGTGGAAACCTACCGATCGGGTATCGATGTTCTTAAGTTCTTCTGGGACCTCGATTTTATATTTACGCCGGTATCAGCTTCTTTCGTCACAAGAATGCGGACCGAGGCGCCGACGGACTCTCTTACCCTTTATCGTTCCTTATTTTTACGATTTTACGGTAAGTGCAGCACTATATTGATTAAATGAACAGTTTCTCTGTTATTTTTAAGACTGTTTCATTTGCAAGCTTTGTGGTTTCAAATTCTACTGTGAGGAATTGATTAACCCCTAGCCCCTAAGTGGCGACTTTGAAGCCCCACTAAAAATTGCTATATTATTATTCAAAATATTGTATACATCAATTTATTCATATTTAATAAATTACTAAACACTCAAATATTGTATGAGTAAATTGCAAAAGCTCCATATGCATAAAAATAAAAAAGTCATACAGGATTAAAAGGTTTTTCTAATTTTTTGTTTTCCTCTACTTGCTACTAAAAAGAAAGTTCCAAAATTTAACTTCTGTCAAGGATGAAACCAAAATTGTTTTACTACGACAAATGAAACGATGTGCACAGCATAGTATGCACAAAGCATTTGTTGGAAATTAGTGTAGCGTGCATCAAATTAATACGACAGGCAGATGTAGTTTAAGAATATTTATCTTTTTTCCCCTGTTTCTATAGAAAGGATGCACTTTATTGCTTCGCGATACGAGTATTTATTTGTTCACTCATCCCAAAAGGATAAACCGTATCTCAATTTTTCGATGGTCTCCAAAAAGTGAAAGAGTGATGGTTTAAAAAAGACACTTCAGTAAAAATATATTGAAATTTTTGGTGTACATCGTGTGCAGGTTATTTCTTGCAAAAAATCGATAGAAAGTCTAGATTGAAATTTTTCGTTCGGGATGAAGTTTCCGAGAAAATAGGTTTTGAAAATCTGATGGACGTGGCTACTGTATAGGACTCGACTTTTGGTGTCTGTCCATTGCGTACCGTTTCTACTTAGCATTCTTATGGTCACAGGCATGTTCAGATTCTGTGCATCCAAAAGCCGAAATAACGCTTTAGCTTTCTAGAACTTGCTTGATAGTCTCTTGAAAATCAAAATAAATATTCGATCAAATTATTCGCATAGTTTCTCCCACTTAAAAATTCGATGTTTAAATAGAAGAGTGCAGAAGATTAATGGACATCGTACCTTAAAAGAACATTAGCGTAATACATAAAATTCGTTCTTCTATTGTCAATCAAAGGGAATGAATCTCGAATTATTCTCATAGTTCCTCCTCAACTAAAAATTCAATCTTGCAGCAAAGATTGCAGACGGACGTCGTACGAAGATTAATTGACACGAACCTTTCAAGGAGCATTAGTATTACACAGTAAAGGAAGATTTCCGAGTAAAATGATCGCAAGACGTAGCAGAATGGCGGATGGGATCGCATCGAACACCCTCGCAGACATACATATGTATGTACACACGTCGTGAGCATCACGTTCACGATGCCAAAAATTCCGCCCGGCCATCCGCCCGCTGAACTGCATAAGTTTCCGCGTGATCGTTCGCATTCGCTCCATATTCCGAACCCGTTATGATCGGAGGGAGCAGGGGGCAAAAATTTGCCTGTGCACGATCGGAAAGATTTGGCAGGCGACTCTTTACCGTCAGCCCCTACTACACAAGTACAAAGTCGTGTCGAACCACTCCGTTTATGTAAGTTTCGTCGCGCTACCAACAGACTCCCGGTAACGACCGCTTCTCCGATCGCCTTGAATTTTCATGCCACCGTCAAGCCAAATCCCGGTGATACTGCACACAAAAGTGTTTTCGAACGATGGCAACCCGTATTCATAATTAACGCGACTGCCGGGCTAACGTCGCGAAATATTCCGCGACTTATTCGATCAACTGAAGGCTTGGCGTTCCTCATAGTAATCACTCTTCCCATTCTTTATTTAGTATTAAGTGGAACGTAATGCAAATTAATTTTTAACTGACAGTGATTTACCAAAATGTAATTTTGAAAAATTTTATTTCATCTTATTGGATATGCTCTAATAAGGGTCTACACTCGATATACTCTAACTCTATAAAAGATCACACACCCGAGTTTACATTAGAATGAACTAACAATAAATAAGAGAAACTGCGAAAAGAAATTAAATTTTTAATATATTGTTCAAACGAAAAACTTTTGCGAAATTTTCTTGGGCGATTACATCTCCCATTAGGAAACACATAATTTAACAAAAATTTAATTTTTCGAACATCTGGTTTCCAAGATATCTCAAAAAATGTGGTTCTGACCCACAAAGACGGCTGTTTTCACCCCTTCAAAGTGAATGGTTACCGATAAAAAAAAAACAGGCGTCAAATATTTTTCGAAGAACTATATCTCACATAAGTTTCATCAAAATCGGCTTGTATCAACTGAATATGTTTCCTTGTAAGTTTTAATATCTTCATAAGCTGTTAGTTACTCCATAAAACTTGCATAAATTTTTTCAACAATGTCCGACAACAGGAAGTTTGGAGAGATGAAGTATCGTTTGAGAAAATGAGGTAATCGTCTGGGAAAACGAAATGTGTTGGAGAACAGAGCCATTACTATGATATTGTGTATGCCGTTCGGCAAACATTTGGCTAAAATTGTGCGATAGTTGTTGTCATTAGCGCGATAAACATCGATGGTTTATTGAGCAGCCGTCAATGGGTTACACGAAGGTTGCGATTGTACTCGCATAAATTGATTTGAAATTCATTGTCTGCAGTAAAACAACGATCGGCGAGGCCGCATTAAGCTGCATGCAAATGAGCACGGAACAGAATCAGAGGACAATGTTCTACATTATCGTTTACATCGTTAATACCCGTTGCTCGTTGTTACGAGGCCCGCTTCAGACATTCGACAGTCGGATTTATTTTTCAAGGAACAACGCGCGCGCAAATGGGTCCGCTGCTCCGCTAATTTACGGTAATACTTCGACTTACGGGGAAACGAGTGCGGCATCGAAAACAGAGCTAATTGAACCGCTTCTGCACGTTCTCCTTAGAACATCGACTCTTTATTACCTCGACTCTTTGCTTTTCAAATGAGATTGCGATCATTGGCCTCCTATATTTTATCCTGTACATTGAAATATGGAAGGAAATTCGAAATACTTAGGGCAGTTAACACGAACGCAATGGTAATTAAATTACCCTTCTATTCGTTTTCCTAAGAAACCTCGAATTTAGCACAGAAAAAATTCCAAAAATATCATAGTCCTGGAAGGGTTGAAATCCATGTGCATTAAAATTAATTCCTTTCCGTCTCCATGCGCAAACGAAGTTGTAGAATTGAAACAGTTCGTAGAGCGCCGATAAATTTCGACGAGCTAAAAGCTGCAAGAAAACCGGTCGTAATGCAAAAATTCTTCTCGGACAAACACAGGAGGAGGGGAACGAGGAGGAGGAAGAGGCGGCGTGTAAAATCCGATGGAAATGGATCAGGCATGCTGTCGTTGTTGTCCAGAAGGGTAGATCACGAGAGGATCGCGTTACTGCGAGTCTCCCTCTAATCACATCCGGTAACTTAGGAACGATGCTGTAACTCTTCCGGCAACGCGACCGCTCGCCGAGACAAAAGCCGGCGCGGCACGGCGCGGCGGTGGTGGTTCACGGTAGAAACTGAAAAAACAGATTTATTTTTCTTTCCGTGTCCGTGGACTCCTCTTCTCTCATAGATCTTCCCCCTTTATCCTTCGTACCCACCGGCCAGAAATACGGTCGCCGCTGCCCGCCGCGCTGCTATTTATAACTTCGACTCATTTTACCCTCACCCCCACGGAGCAACTGGCGCGCCGAATAAATAATTGTTTTTAACCGAAGGTTTATTGTGGGGAACCTCCTCCTCCCCCCCCCCTCCCGCCCTGGGTGAACCCGTACAAATTACACGGAGGGGAGACAAAGACACCCGCAGACTAAGTGGATTTAACGAAAAAACCGGACCGAACTGCCACTGTTATATACGATTTGGATGTTTGTTTGGAGGTTGTTGGACCGGTTAAAGGAGGACTTCACTATACTTCCGGTACCTTTCGTGAACGTTGATCTTGTGTTCGTTTAGTTTTTTAGTTGCAGTAAAATCGTTGGACGATTTTGTATTTAGTGGGTCGAACCTTAAGTTAACGGGCTTAAAACGTAATTAACCGTTAACACTCGAATGGCGACTCTCAGGCGCCACTAAAAATTACTGTACCATTAGTCAAAATATTCTTCACAATATTAAGTTTCTGTATATTTAATCAATTATTAAATATTTAAGTATTGTATGAGGCAAAGGGTTAACTTGTGGGGGCACACTTTTTATTTAATTATTGAGCATATATAATTTGTACTGCTTTGATAAAAATTTGCACTGAATTCGTACTGCTTCAGTCACTATTTAAAACGAATATGTAAAAATGTTGTTTAAGGCTTCTGTAATTACTAGCTGCGGATCTTTATGCATTTATGGGTTCTGAACATTTTTAAAAAATATTATAATATAAAATTCCACAGAATTTAGTACTATTTTCATGTATTCCAGATCTACGGAGGCTACTACCACTAACAATTAGATTTTATTTGTTTCCCCTTTCCTAAAATTTTCCTACAAAAATTGAATATTGCATGAACATCCGCAGTCTAGTAATTACGGTCATGTTCAAAAATTTTCCTTAACCTTCATTCTTTTATAAGAAAAACTGGCAAAGGCTGCCATGAACTTAACACACACCTTTTATTCAATTATCGAGAATTAATAGACTCCATCCAGTCACTTCAAAAAAAGAAAATTACACAAATACTGCTTAAGGCTTGTGTGATTAAGGTCATGTTCTAAATTTTACCTTCAACTTCATGCTTTCATGATTTGTTTTTACAAATGAGAAGGTTCCTAGATTTTCCCGGGTGGAAAACGTATTTAACTTAAATTCCATAGGTGAGAAAAATTTATCTATGCTTCTTTTCCGCGAAAGAAACTTACCTAACATGTCGACGGGACTTCAAGATGGCAGCGTTTAACGATTAAAAATATCGTTCCCCGTGTCATCGTCGTCGGCGGCGCAATCGAAAGAAACGGACGGTATCCCGATGACAGGTACTAATTCTCGCAAAAAGTAAATTGATCGAAGGGCTCTCGTCCCCGGGATGTGAACCAGCTCGGCAACCGTTGCTCTCCAATTTTCAGACGCGACTCCCGAGAGACGACCTCATCCTGGTCTGTGTACTCATAACTAACAATCGCAGTCGATCCGTTTCCCCCAATGTTTTACTTTAGTTCCACGATAAAATAACTAGCCAGTCACTTGTCACTAGTTAATTCCGATATGTCGAATGCAGTGAACCACTAATTTGAGTTCAACCCTTAACCGGACTCGTGAGTACTGATTTTTAGTCTTCTGAAAAAAATCCACTGGAAAATACTGTAAAAGATGTTCAACGATGATATTAACCCTTTGCACTCGAAGCAATTTTCATTCCAAAATCGAGATATTTCTTTCAACCTAGAACATTTTCATTCTATATAATCTTTTCTTCATTATGCACATTAAATTGAATCTGATTTCTCATACGAATTTAATAATATTAAAACTGTTTTAAATAATGGTATGGCAATTTTTAGTAAAACTTTAAGTAAAATTAGATATTTAAATAAAAACTAAATATTAAACCTTAAATATTCAACTTCATATCTTAAAATGGTACTTAAGAAACCTGCAAGCTATAATAGTACAGTGCATTCTCGGTATATGTCAACAACACGGGTCTTGCGAGCGTCGTTTATCGTCCAGGAGTGTTATGTTTACACTCCTCGGAATCCGAGGTCTCTCGAGCTTCGCGGCCCCTCACGGGGTATACCCCGCGGTAGTGGGGATAATAGAGAAATCACTCTATTTTTTAATTCAAAAGCTTCATAACGTTTGCTTTCTAAAATCAGACATTTCATATGCAGCAACCCAATAAATATAAGTGCTTGTCTAAATAAAAAGAAAAATTAATATTACAAAATACAATGAACATTTAAATTGTCGATTTAAAAATGCCGGTTGACCCTCAAGAAGTACAAAATGTTAAATAGCAGTTAGGAAGTAACGTGTTAACACGTTTTACACGTTGCAGAAATAAAACTGCATCTTCCAGAAGCCGATATTTACAACGAGCAATTCTGGTCGAGTGTACGGGATCCTTTTACTTATTCGCGCGCGCGCGCGCGCCCCTTATAAAACAACGTTTCGGGGGGATGTGGGTTGCGTCGGGGAAACAGTAAAAATAGTTGAAAACAGGGTAACAGGAATCTAAAATTATGGTCGCCCCCACGCCCATCCCCCGTCGAGTTTCCAGGTAGGACTGCGCGGGGGAGAGGGGAATGTACCTAACGTTGGTAATATCGCCGTCTGGTGAACCGCACATTGCGACTCGCCGATCCAGTACGATGTTAACCACCCTGTATATATGTGTCTCCACCCGCGGCGAGCTCTCCGACACCACCCCCGCAAACAGCAGCTCCCGAAACACCCACGACCAACCCACGTGTATCCGCGCGCACGGCCGGCCGACCTCCGGTTTGTCCACACCATACACTTTCAACTAAAGTAGTAATGAATGCGTTCTACAGTTTGCACTCGGCGCAACCCCGCCATTATTACATTGCTCGAGCTAAATAAATTATTCCGGCGTGCCACCCCGTGGCTTTAGTCCTATCGCCGCACGCGCGGAAACTGTATCAGACCCGGAACGTTACCGGGACGCGTGACCCTTCCACGTTGACGTCATTATTGCCCCCGGTCAGGCGATTTCTGAACTCCCAGGATCGTGCAAGTAAGAACGAAGTGCTTATTTCGCTCCAGCCGCGTGACATTTGCGCAGACAATTGTTATCTTGCATAAAGATCCGCGGTCTACTTGTTGGTCTAACCTCCTCTATTCAACAATATTTCAAATGTGTTGTTCAACCACGGACCAGAGCAAACTAAAAAAATGGGGCGGATGAAAAATTAATGAAGTATGAAGGGAAAATCGTCGTAGATTGAATATGATAAATTAAACAATAATAGCTAGTAGGGTTATTATTGTCATTGAAGGTGTGAAACACAAAAGTAGAATTAGAGGTTGTCATTTTAATTGCGACTTTTAATGGCTCGCCCAGGACATCAATTGCACCGTATTTTCGAGAATTTACTTGCCACAGCGACATAACCACGCCACGTTCAAGAGATTTACGTGTCCATAAGCATAAAGCATTGATTACGATAAATTACTAAACTCGATAATATGGATTCTAAACACAGCAGTGTATTGTGGCTGAAGGCAGGAATTAATCGTCAGAATTAATTACAATTCACTGTTAATAACGATCACGAAGAACTCGTGTATCGATTAGTGGGTAATACCAATTAAATCCACTCGCAAACTACAAACATTGTTCGAAGCGAAACTATCAAAAACAGTCTAACCTGGTAAAATGATAGTGTCCAGCAACTCCCGAAAGTGTTAAAAATTTGTTCAGAAGGCTGTAGAATATATCCTCAAACTCTAAACATGGTACTACACGTGTTAACCAACGGAAAGATCAAGAGAAGAGACATCTTGCTTTCGGCCTATTAGCATAATTAGATAAACAAACAGATACCCAACCAGGTCGCCAACGATGCACAACTGACGTCAATCCATTGTAACAGACGACTGAATCAAAATTCAGACTCCGGACTGCAGAAGGGTGCGAAGCGGGTGAAGATGGGGTAAGAACCGGGCAAGATTGGCGCTAGATGTTTAAACGAACGATTCCGCGGACCATCGCAGAGGTCCAGAAAGATGCGGTGCTTCGATGCTAACCGGAAACGATACGCAATCCCATCGCGAAGTGGCACGAATCGCCAGCAGGGTGTAGCGAGCGCAGCGGTCGCAGTTAAATGCAGCAACCGTAAGACAATAATCGGGACGATAATTATATTAATAACGGATGGAGGTCAAACGCGACCGCTCGGCATGTGCCCGGCGTGCATGCGCCTGGTAAATACATCGAGGGGGGTTACGGCAAGGGAGATGCGTACGTGCGGAATATACATGCACATCGGTGCACCATTGTACCGTCGCACCGTTGCGCCCATGCCCCTGCCCAGTACGTAACTCAGCAGGATATTGGATACTCTGTTATCATAGTAAACCTCCATCCCACACTGAACCCGGTGACGACGTAATTATCTCTAGTAATTAAAGTACACACCTACTTTGCTCGATATTGGCTCTTTAGAGCCCCGGACTACGTACGAAGTACGCGGAATTATGGAAATCATAAGCAAGCAACGACGTTTAACAGTTGCGCCGGGACAATCCGCGAACCGTGGACGTCCTCAGACGACCGAGATTGGCTACAAGAGGATTTCCGCGGACCCACCATGTGCGAATGCTCGCCATCTGTCCCCCAAGAATTATCGCCCCTCTCATCCGACACTTTTAGGAACCGCCTGGACACCATATCATCCTGTACGTTTATCTCCTGTCGCGAAACACTGTCGAACCGTTTAGCACGTTCGGCACGATATCTGAGGCCCGAGAAAATGTTATGGGGCTACAAGAGGCATTTTAGAATCTGCAAGACAGTTTGTATTCACCGTTTACGGACTAGATTGTTTTACAGTTTTACTCAGTGCAGGCGAAATACATTCCACGCATTCAACGAGTTAGCTGCACACTGTCTGGGACCTCAGAAAATTTTATGGAGTCCCCAGCAAAAATTTTAGAACTTATAAACGTTTTGGGTTAACTCTTCACGGACCAGATTCTTTTATAGTCCTATTTAGTGCAGCCAAACACTTTTCATCCATCGAGCACGTTAGGCGATACATCTGGAGTCGGTGAAAGTTTTATGGAGACTTCAGAAAAATTTTAGGATCTGCAAACATTTTAGATTACCCCGGTCTAATTATTTTTAGAGCCTTTCGGTTTAAAAGCGAGCAGAGAAACAAGGAAAATTAACTGCGCTTCTCGGAGTTTGTTGTAGGATGGATTGAAACTAACAAGTATATTTTTTCTAATAGCTAAATATTATCAACACAAAAATAAAATTCCCGTCTTTCTGTCTAATTTTATGGGGATTATAATAAATGAAATCCTTTGTTTATCGAGGAGAAACGTCTTCTTGGTAAAAATGAATTATAAATACAATAAAAATGAAAAATAATTTTTAATCATAGGTACACAAATGCATAAAGATCCGCAGTCGAATCATTGTCTAAAGCAAATTGTATATTTAATAAATGCTGCACGACGTCGCGAGTTCGACTCAACATTATAAAACAAAGGGTTAATCATTGATTACAACAACGAAGTATATTTCATTACAAGAATGCAATTCGATCCTCCATCGTCATCGGTGCACGCTGCACAGCGCAGTTCGTAGTTGCGCGACCGCAGCGAAACCGTGGAAGGTATTTTACGTAAAACGTGTAATTGTCGCGACGTCGATTACAATTCTGTTTTCATTAGCTTCGGGACTTGTAACTGTAATAGCCGTGCACATAGTTCTAATCCTTTGTTCTCGCAAAGCCACTTTGAGCTGTGGACTGACTCAACTGAATGCGAACTTTGAACATACCATGTTTACGGACGGTAATATGGCGGCATTACATAAATCTGCGTGATAACTATGGGTAAACTTGCGGGTTTAATACTATAACCAGCGCGGATTTTGCCAGGGAATAACAATAATAATCTGAAGTATTCTAGATACACCTGCACATCTGTAAATTGTTTCTGGTTCGGCTCGAACCAGCACGCATCACGATCCTCGCGAAGAACGCACCGAACTGTTCATTTATTGTTTGACAAATACACCTCATTTAAACGTTGATTACGATTACGTTCGTAGTTATCGCAAATCTCGATTAGATTCCGACTTTTTATATATAGAAAATTATTTCTTTTTAAAAAAAATCAAGATGCACATCCTGTTGTGTCACGTTTAACTAGTATTTTCTGAAAAATTGAGCTAACAATCTGAAACTAGGACGCGTCATTTTCCTAAAACTTTCAAGTTTCAATTACAGTGAATTCTCGATATATGCCAACAACACGGATCTTGCTAGCGACGTGTATCATCCAGGAGATGATCATTCTTTGATCCATGCCGAACGTAGAAAAGGACAGCGAAGCTCGCCGCCCGGGGCATCGATCGCCGAGAAATGCAAACATACCTATCCTACACGATGCATGTCAAATATATGTTGGTGAAAGTCCCATAAAAAATAAAATAGTTTTGTTATTGGATTAGTAATGGTCTCCCGGTCTCACATCGATATACCCGACCCGTATCATGTTTACACTCCTCGGCGTCCTAGGCCTCTCGAACTTCGAGGCCACCCATGGTGTATACCCCGCGGTAGTGGGGATAATTTCGCGACGTTTATCAGCCAGGTATTTGCGACATACGGAGTGTCTCGTAACTGGTGGTACAACCAAGCAGAGGGTGATTCTACATGAATAATTGAGTCGAAAATACAGAATAAAATTTTTTGATACAAGGTTTTGTTTGAGAGAAAAATGAGTTTGAAAATTTGTCTAGTGCGCGTGCACTCGGCTTACTTGCTGCTCAACATACTTTATTCTGAGTTACCTCAACCTCAACATCAAGTATACATCGAATAAATGGAAGGTCGAGGTTACAATGTTAGAATTACCTTTGAGGAATTCGTTTAATTCATAAATGGCTGGAAGTGCTGTCCACGTTGTCGTAGACATAATTGTGCTCTTCGTATTAAATTCCTTCGAACCTCTGGTAATGTGCAATTATTATGTTGCTTTAAGTGTTCAAACGGTATCACAATTTTTGGTTGTAATTGTTCGATACTCGTTATGTCATCACGATACACAATCGATTTCACCTGACCCCACAAATAAAAATCTAACGGTGACAAATCCGGATATCGTGGCGGCCAAGGTGCTCTGCCACCGCGACCAATCCAGCACTGATAATTTTCACTTAAAAAACGTCTTACTTCGCAACTGTAGTGCGGTGGTGCTCCATCCTGTTGAGAAATTAGCGTTCTTCGAATCCCAAGAGGCACACATAAACATGTGCATATTTGTAAATATATCTAGAAGTACGAAGACAATTTCCGAGATATCCAGACGTGACTGCACATTCCGAGTCATAAATACGTCAGTTTTGGGAATTTCCAAATGAAACTTTAGGATACCATTTTCGAAAATTCGATCATTTTATTTTTCCAAGGGTGACCTTTTAAGGAGATCCATCAGCGGTTACCAAAATGGCGTCGCGTGGAAGGCCACTCTCGACGGTGCATTCTGCGAGTGCGAGTGGATTCCGCATCTGCCCATAGATCGTGATCAATGTTGAATGGAAAGCCGGGAAGGCGGTTGCTCACGTTATACGACGAAAGCATTTGGCACCTGAAGCCTTGCATTTGCAGATTTGTCCGAGTCTCCTCTAGACGTTCGACCTATCTCTCTCTCTCTATCTCTCTCTCTCTCTCTCTCTCTCTCTCTCTCTCTCTCTCTTCTCCTCTCCCTCTCAGAAAATTGTAATGCGCCGTCTTCTTGCGGGCCGGGACAGCTTTTAAGGGATTTATCGAGCTCCACATTAAATGGCACTGATCTTAGTAAATCCAGATGGAATTCCCGTGTTTCCGCCACTTGGCGTGGCTTCCAGGATTTGGCGGCAAACCGTGGCGCCCCGTGTACGCCAAAAATCGATTCGCTCGCATTAATCGTCGGGCCGCGGAATCGGCCGACATATTTCCATATTAGGATTAAGTACTCTTTCTCTACCTATAAACGACAGACAAAAACCCGACTGGTAGTAACACTGTCACGACGCTGTCTAGCACCGAAACTAGCATAAAACTCTTACGATCCTTCCCTACGAGTTTTTCCAGACAGAGTCCCTGAAAGCTGTTGTATTACTGAACAATAGCCTATAGAAACTGTTGGACAACCATTTCGTTTGCAATGTCTACGGTGTCTTGGAGTTGAGGCCAAATTTTTCTGATTGTAACGGGACAAAACATGGGCCAATCATGGTCCAATTTTAATCGTTTGTGCTTGCTGAATACACGATTTAACAGAACCTCTATTATCCGAACCAACGACACCGTTCAATTTAAAGCAAACCATGTACAAAGAATTCTGTTCAATCAGTGGATCAGTGAAGATTTCGTTTAACAGAATAGCTAGGTAACTCGTCTGAACGTCTACATACTTGCCCGGATTAGTTCGGATAATCGAGGTTCTGCTGTTTTCTCGATTAGACGAGTAAATACAATCCAAACTGCGTCGTGTTGGGTATCATTTTCGTGGGGAAAGTGTTACGAATATGTTGGTAAAAGTCTCAGAAAAAATGATTAAAAATAAAAAGGTTCTGTCGCTGAATTAGTATCGTCTTCGCCGATAAGCTGGTTTAAGGGTGGCGACAAGAGATCGAGAAATGGTGCTTGTACGCGATCTGATAATTTGGTCCTGAAGTTTTCACAGATATCAAACCACTGTACAGTAATAGAATTGACTCGTATAGTAGTAAGTTTTAAAATAAAATAGACAGCAGAGGAGACAATGTATCGCAAAAGAGTTAAGATTGCAGATCCAAAGGAACGACAGGAAAGGACCTAAAGGAACCATACGCGGTCAGTACCGAGAAGAGCAAGCCCCATATTTCTACGCTAGCGAATCCAGTGTGCCGTAAAGAAGGTCCGGGTCTCTTCCCGGCGCAACAATATCTAAATTTGTCAGGGGGTAAAATACGTTCTTGGATGAAAGGACTGCGAAGGGGTAGCTAAATTGTTCTCATCGAGTGGCGCCAAAGTTCGACACGCGAAAACACGATATCCATTCGGAATCTATCGGTTTCAGAGGTGTCGTTACTCAAAGGGCTGTCTGGGATGGTGGCGATACACAGGACGGACCGGGTGAAAAACCGTGACAGAATGACCAGCGGGATCTAGTGGACCAGTGGAAGACAATCTCTCTCTCTCTCTCTCTCTCTCTCTCTCTCTCTCTCTCTCTCTCTCTCTCTTTGTCCTCCTTTCTCTTCCTTTCTCTGGCGTTTCTTAGAGAGGCGAAATAGAAGTGCAGGCGGAGAATGGACAGCGTAGGATAGTAAGTGGGCTAGTAAGTCTCGCGATAACAGTTATAAATGACCCTCTCGAAGTGCGGCGCCGCGCCACCCAACCCTCAACTATGCGCCAGACACTGGCTCCTCTCGGTAACCTAACACATGCCCCGCACAATATAGTCGTAAAAGCTACTAAACAAACATACGCTAAGTGGCCGGCGCGTGTGCGCGCGTAACCATCCTCTATCTTTCTCTAACTATCTATCTATTTCACTCGCTCCCTCTTTCTGGCTCTCTCTTTCACTGTTTACGTATCCTTGATCGATAATCGTGAACGAAACATCGTGTGGCAACGGATCGATCGTTCCTCGGGCCCCGTTTACAACCGGCGACCCGCCACTTTTCGAAATATATCTCCGTTCCGGGGGTGCTTCCGAATACAAACTATCCCGTGTGCTTTGCACTTCCGCCGACGTTACTCGTTTGACATAATTACTACGCTTTCGGAACGAGCCGACACGCCGCACATCCTATCGCGTGAGCGCTCATTGTGAGAAATTGCATTGTGGGAAAGAATTGTTCGACGGTAGCCTGATATTCGCCCGAGTCTTTACTGTGAATGGGAAAAATGTATATAACTTGTAACATCGTCTAGATACAAATTAAATAATACCTGAAAGGGTGGTTCCTCTGAGAAAAAGGATTGTTTGACGCTCCCCTGAATTTTTATCGTGGAAGAAGAAAAATTGGTGTAACTTGCAACATACTCTAGATATACACATTAGATTACACGGTCGATTGAAACATCCAACACTAGGTTACAACATCCTCTAGATACTTGGATACTAGATAATTGGATTTAGGATGCATAAAACAAGAGTTGATGATAGAACTCCCTTGCTTATTATGGAGACATAACAAAATGGGATGCTTTTCTTGGCTTCTTATTTTCTTTTTTTATTGGCTAACCATAAAAGTATACACATTGGATATAACATCGATACATCAGTATGTGACTTCGAAGTTACACTAATTCGTAAAGAGCCTCTTTAACCTTTTAACGAAAATTGAATTTTTTCAAGTATAAATTTTTAAATTAATTCCTGCAGAATAATGAGGGACGTTGCGAACGTATAGTTGATGCAAACCTAACGCAGAGTGCGCCAGCTGCCGACACCGAATTCCCCGACGGTAAAGCGTCAATTTCAACCCCTTCGAAGCTACCCTCGTCATCCAACCGCGACACTAATCAATAATCGAGCCTCAAAAATATTCAACTGCGTTTAATCGATTTTAACGATGCTTAATCATTTTTAGAGGCAACTAGAGTCTCCGAAAGTTTTCATCAATGATTATTGGAGCTAGCTGAGGAATTTTAAAATGCATTTCCGCGCTGGGAATGCACGCAAGCGCACAGGGGTCGATATGAAGCTAAAACCAGGGGATGTAGACTGCGGTGTGTACGATGGCGCTAACTTCGGATATCGATTTTGGTCCAGTGGGATGCAGAACGCTCGCGTGCTATTAATCGCGATTCTCACTGTTATTTTACAGCAGGGAACCGTTCTCTCGCGCTAAACACTCTCTCGCCGTGATAATGTCAAGTCGCGGAATCGTGGTGTGCGGTGTCAGCAAGTGAACACGCGTGATTGTCGCACTGGGAGTGGTCGTCTGCCATTTCACCCCTACGCACATTTGTAAGTAGTTGGGATTAAAATGCGAATATTTCTGCTCGGGATACTTCTGAATTACGTTAGCATCGTTTACGGTGAGTCTCATCTATAATTCTCTGTGTATTATCATCATCACTCGTGTCGAACTCTGTTGCCACCCTTAGAGGGTGTGTTGTTATCTCAACTTGTCTTTTCGATTCTAGCAGCTATGGAACGGATTACATTCGAAGCAAATCCTGATACGAAGAGGCTTTACGATGACTTACTGTCTAATTACAACAGACTCATTCGTCCTGTTATTAATAACACCGAAACGTTGACCGTTCGGCTCGGTCTAAAATTGTCGCAGTTAATCGAAATGGTAGCAAATGATTTAGTCTATTAATTTTGTTTAAAGCGTCGATAGAATTGTTTGAATAATGGTGTTGAAATTTTTGCAGAACTTGAAAAACCAGGTGATGACCACGAATGTCTGGGTGGAACAGGTACAATCTACTTAGAGAGTCTTTCTCCCATTAATTATTCGTATGATTGTCCTTTACGTTGTTGTGTTGTACTTTACGCAATGTTATATTCGTATTTCGCAGAAATGGTTTGATTACAAATTGCGATGGGATCCAGAGGAGTATGGTGGCGTCGAGATGCTTTACGTGCCTTCTGAGAACATTTGGCTGCCAGACATCGTGTTGTATAATAAGTAAATTACAATTAAAATAGCTACTTCGAAGCATTTTAGTAATTCAGACATAACAATTCAACTTTCATATAAAGTTCCATATGAAACTCATATGATCATGTTTCTTCTCCAAACCGAAAGTAAAATTAGAACTCACTTTTGATCGCGTAAAAGTGTTAATTTTATTTCTACATTCGCCATCTCGTTCACCAGTGCAGACGGCAATTATGAAGTAACACTGATGACGAAGGCAACGTTGAGATACACTGGCGAAGTATCTTGGAAGCCACCTGCGATCTATAAATCGTCCTGCGAGATCAACGTGGAGTACTTCCCCTTTGACGAGCAATCGTGCATCATGAAATTCGGATCATGGACGTACAACGGCGCTCAGGTGATAACTCTAAAATGATACCTTAACCAATAAGTACTGTGCTAATGATAAGCTAAAGATAGTTCGTGTTTGTCACCACAGAAAGGTCCAAATAATTAGTGTCAATAGAGCCCTTCGAAAAAAATGCTTTGTAAAGACTTTTCCTAACAGGTAGACCTCAAACACATGAAACAAATACAAGGGAGCAATTTAGTGGAAACAGGGATCGATTTAAGCGACTTCTATTTGTCAGTAGAATGGGACATTCTCGAAGTGCCGGCATCCAGAAACGAGGAGTATTATCCTTGCTGCACAGAACCATATTCTGGTAATTCACCAATTAATTAAATTAAATACTTTCTTTGAACCTTATCGATTAAATTTGATGCAGATATCACATTCAACATCACAATGCGAAGGAAGACATTGTTCTACACGGTCAACCTAATCATCCCCTGTGTGGGCATCACCTTCCTCACTGTACTCGTTTTTTACCTGCCAAGTGACTCGGGCGAAAAAGTAAATACTAAAAAAATACTAATTTCATAATTTCCTCTTTTTGTATATTTTATTCAATATTTATTGTTCCTAGGTCTCACTGTGTTCCTCGATTTTGCTCTCGCTTACGGTATTCTTTTTACTATTAGCCGAAATTATACCACCGACGTCGCTGGCCATACCACTTTTAGGGAAATACTTGCTGTTTACTATGATATTGGTCACTCTGTCAATATGGATCACCGTATGCGTTCTGAACGTCCACTTCCGGTAATCTCAACCTCGATTGATAATTTATAGTGGCTTAAATATCTTTCTTAAGATTCTGACAGATCTTAAGCAACAGTTCATCTGGTTTCTTGGCCTAATCGTCCCCTTTTAATATTCATAAGATATACCAATATACGTAAGACTGTTCTTTCATAGATCTCCGTCCACACACAATATGTCTGCATGGGTCAGACAAGTATTTTTAAATTGGATGCCTCGGATGTTGATGATGCGTCGGACCCCATATTCAACCCCTGAATACGACGACACTTACATGGACAGCGGTTATACCAATGAAATAGACTTTAGGTAAGTACTTCAATAGAATAGTCTGTTACCATTATTAAACCTCTGAGAATCAAACTGAGTAGTGTCGAAATAGTTTTTGGATTTACAAATGAAATCGCTGTTCAAAAACTAATTAAGAAGCCTTTAATCAATGTGTGAGTCTTAAAAGACTATTGCAACACTTAGCCAGAAAATAAAGTGTTAAGGAGATAAAATTCTGAATTGAATAAAATTTTATCAACTCCGTATGCCTTATTTACAGAATTAAATCCACTCTGCATCCCCTATTTTGTATCAATTTAATGTAATATCGTAAAAAATTATCTGCAATCCAGAGGCGCCTAATCGCTATTTTTCACAGCGTGAGCGATTATCCACTGGAACTGAAAGCAAGTCCTGACGGTTTCGAGAGCATTACCTCCCCGTTCAAAAATATCCGTGAGGACGACGCTCGCCACTTTCCGCACGCATCAGGTAAATCATCGTCCCCGTACTCTGTATAAAAGTTTTTATTTATCATCTTGATCAAAGATGCAGATCTGCTCTCTCTCTCTCTCTCTCTCTCTCTCTCTCTCTCTCTCTCTCTCTCTCTCTCTCTCTCTCTCTCTCTCTCGGCGTCCACGAGAACAGTTACAAAAAAATCCTCAAGTTCGCAATATTTTCTAATTTCTCTTGAAAATACGACAATACAATGAATTTACGCGAGAACATCGCAAACAGCTAAACGAATATCAGAATTAACGCTGTCATTCCTCGCGATCCGCGGGTACATAAAAAAAAATAGTGACTCGCGCAGTAAGACAACGTCATGTAATGCTGTTTAGGCGAAACGATGCGCTAGCAATGAGAGATGTGATTTACAGTTACTGACAGTGAGAATACGATGCCAAGACACTTGTCTCCGGACGTCATATCAGCCCTGAAGGGTGTGCGTTTCATTGCTCAACACATAAAAGACGCAGACAAAGATAACGAGGTGAGCTAAAATTATTGGTTTGATTTCTCCCACAGCACACAGTTCCTGTTTCACTTCTGCTATCTCATTCCGACAGTAACCATCGGAATCGATTAGAACCGATGTTGTGCTCCGTACGTTGACTGCCAGGTCGTTAGACCGCGAATTTTAATGCAAAATTAAACTTATATACAGCTGCTGCAACAAAAAATAGCCTACTCTCTCCGAATATCCCAAATCTTCTACATTGTAGTTGTTAGACTTCATAGTTTCATTGCTATGCCTGAAATGTTAATTAATAATTCTCCAAGATCATATTTGTAAAAGTAAATACCGTGATAATTCCACATTTTAACGCTAGGCTTGTGAAGCACTAAAAATGGCTATTTGACGTTGTTTTATAAAAATAACGAGAACTTGGTGTTACTGAATCACGAATTTTAGAACGCAAAAAGGACTTTTCACACTGAGGAACGTACGAGGATTAAATTGATTCGATCCGTTGGAAATTTTTGGGAATTCAGACCAGGCAGTCGACGAACTAATAAATAAATTCACAACTATCACGATGTTGTAACGGGTTTCTAATGTCTTCCAGGTGATAGAAGATTGGAAGTTCGTAGCTATGGTGTTGGACAGATTGTTTCTTTGGGTTTTCACTTTTGCGTGTTTCGGAGGAACGCTCGGTATAATATTCCAGGCACCTAGTCTATATGATACAAGAGAACCTGTGGACCAACAACTCTCTGGAATATCATTTCGTACTTTCATGTATCCGAATTTAGACAATCAAGACAATATGACGAAAGAGTAAACACATACTAGGAACCCATCGAGCTCCAGAGACCGTTCAAATTATATTTACATCGACTCTCTTTCTCTCTCTCTCCTTCATTTTATTCCGTAAATTGATGTTGCTTTTATAAGAAACGAAAATCTAATAATAAACATAATCTAAGCGGTTTTATTAACCCTGATCAGCCAAACGAAAATCAATAAAGGGTCAATAGTCTAGAAAAGAAAAGAACGTTCGGATTCCCGCTTGCTAGCCGCCTGTTCTCTTTCAGTACCAAAAGTAAAAACATCGTCGATACGTCCTACTTGCTCTTCGTGCCTCGCAAGTAGTTAGGCGGGACGGCTTGCATCCGCGATCCAGCCAGGATACTTCTTGTGAGGCACGCAGTATACGTTAGTCCCTAACAACAACGGTTTTACGTCATCTAATCGCAGAACTAATCCACGGGTTTGGTTCTCATTTGTTCTGTAGACGACTCGTACGATCAGTTAAAAGTTTGGCAGTATGTTTACAAAGATAAATATAAAAAAATTGTCCTTTATTCTAAATCAATAATCATCAACTCTGGCGAATCGCTAGTACTGCTAATGGAGCTGGTCTGCGATTTTTTTGGCGAGGATGTACCGCAAGCTAGCTTCTTTGTACTCTGTGTCGGTGTACTGTGTTCGTCGTCGTCGTCGCTGTCTGATATCAAATCAATTACAACGGCTCGTTTCTTTTCTTTCGGCGGTGCTGGGTTGCTTTCGTCTAAACCATTGCAAACCAATATATATATATTAGACAAAAATAATCGATCGGTTTTTATGCCTAACTTGTGCACCTTAAATATCTCATTGTTGATGACACAAAGAAATGAAACAGATGAACGTGATTAGAAAACGTTGTGGTAAATAAACAATTTCTCTGAAGGTCACATTCTAAGGTCATCGATGCCTCTGTTCATAAACATTGACTTTTTGGAACGGTACTGGGTGGAGCACTTGAAACAGACCACCCTGTATATTTTTATTAGCCAAGGACAAATCGAATCTAATGATCTATAATACCATGACCTTCATGTGACCTCAAGCATCAAAACCAAGTCAAAATAAACGTGATTAAGAAAACCAATGAAGTCTTCAGTGAAAATCTGAAAGAGACATATTATTGATAAGAAAAGTATCTCACCGAGGTCCACCGTATCCACGTCGATTTTGCGATCTTGCGAGTTGGTGACCACTTTCGATTCTGTTTTGTCCTTGTCCTTCTCTTTCTTCAAGACCAGATTTTCCCAGGAACCGTCTTGCAGAAGTTGAATTTCGTTCACGTCCGGCAGCAGCTTCTTGGAGTTGAGAACCTCTTGGAAATAGCCGTCGATAACGAGATTATCGTATAACGCCGACTTGTCGCAAACCGGACAACTCCACGTGGGCTTCCTCTCGTTCATTTGCAGGAACAGCGACGCGTCAAAGCACTGCAAGTGTGAGCACGTGGACGCGCGGCAAGGAGTGGCCATCCGCATTTTCCCTAATGGACACGCTAATGATACCCTAAGCGACGTCGTTGCTATTTCACTGTCCGCGTCCTCGTTGAGTTTCTCTTTAACTGCACAAGGAAATAATTCTCTTAACAATAATTTTCGCAAGACATACACCCAATTATTCCAGTTTGATTTAAAGAGTATTCTGGTTTTTTATCTCTTCAAAAATCGTTTTTGTTTTTCGCATTTTCTTTAAGTACAAGAATACGACCTCGAAAATAAGAATACCCCTCCTCCCAAACGGACTTTTGTACACGGATAATCATATTCCATTCAGTTTTGACGATCATATTTGTTTGACCTTGTGTAAATGGTGAAGGTCACGCCAAGATAAACCTGATTTATATAAGCAGAACATCCTATTTTTTATCACACAGTGTTAGAGTGCTCTATTCGCACTTCAGTTGCAGAAGTTGACACTCACAATGAATAAAAAGATATGTATCGTACAAAAGCTCGTTGAAGTTAAAGATTGTCGAGATTCTGAAGATGAATCCCCGCTACTTACTCAAGCCCCTCGTGTAATCCGAGTGTCGCACGCCTCTACTTTTTAATCTTGATAAGAGCTCGGCACTTGACAGTTTTCTAACGAGGTATACCGCGATTGCGTAGCGTCTTCCATAGTCTGCCGACCATGTAACCTGTATATGGTTCGCTACTGTTGGGGATAACTTAACTAAAGCGCTAATCTGCACAGGCCTCGGCGGCCTCTTTGGTTCTACTCCTGGTTTGTTCGTAGGTATTGGATTCTGTTCGAAATAAATCCAATGAAACGATAGTCCTGCATTTCATTTCGAAAGAGTGAAATAGAGGTGTACGAGAACCCAAAAGTGGGTTGAGACGGATTGAGAATTTTATTCAGGATCGGGACGAGTTTTTGAAAATTTCGGGATTCTCGAATATTCCCGAGAACACTCCAACCCATCACGACCATCGGGTATCCGACATTTTCAGGTTCTCGCGCATCTCTAGTAATATATTATCGTTGGTTTACTCACAGGTAGAGGACACAGTTTTCCATTAACTTTCACTGCAATACTGGGTGGAAAACAGTCTTCTTGTTCGCACGAGGTTTCTTGTAAACAAAATCGCATTTGTACCTGCGATGCACAATGTAAAATGCATTTTGTTCGTCGCGAGGTGTAAATTAAAAGAATGCAAATCGGCCAAGAACCGAATTAACCGTAATGATTAATTAACGTAATGATACCTGCACACTATAGTCGATTTTACTTCCCGCCCGACAATCCCGTGAACTAGCTATGTCTGTGGACTGTTGCGGAGTTAAATGAAACATAAACGTATTCTCTTGAAGTCTCATAGTTCCCTGAGGCATCAAGCTAGATGGCTTCAATAATTCTGCTAATAAGTCGTAAAATGGGAGCTTTTTGAGTCTAACATCCGGATGAACAGGATACTGACTTCTAGGTTGTATTTGTAACGGAGATGGCAAAACTTTTGGAGGATATGGGTAGGGATTATAGGCGGCACTTGTTGTCTGCTGAAATTGTAAATCATATGTAAGCTAATGAGTAAAAGTTTCCAAATGTTCTGCATTGAAATTCTTTAACTAACTTGTGGTGTTACACTAGTGTATCCTGTGGTTTGATAAACTGGATTAGTTCTAGGTGTTGGTAGCGATGCTTGATGTGCTGGGGGAAGTTCTTTCCCGCTGGAAACTGCGGATTGTGACTGCTGTTGCTGGCTGATCTGCCTTTGAATAAAATACAGATAATAATACCATGAAATATTTATTAAATAATTATTTACTTTAATGTATGGCTGAAAGTTAAATAAATTTACCTTGTGTAATAATTTCTGGAATGCATGTTTTGATCAATTTGTGGTTCCCCAGAACCACCTGTTTGACCGTACATTTGGTGTGCAGCAAGTTGATCAGCTCTAAACAAAGTAGTGAAAAGAATAATGGTACTTGTGCTTCATAGTGATATGTTTTAACATGTATAGTATACTTAAAGTATAATAGTATGCCATAGTACATATAAAAGAACATACATGGTTGAAATAATATATTTATGTATTTGTTAAATAATAGTAATAATTTTTAAAAATTAACAGAATTTCGAACGTATACTTGTATTCACATTGATATTATACTCACTGTATGGTTTTATATAGTTCACGTATTTTGAGCTGTACAGGGTGGGATCTCAAACGTAACAATTCTAGCGCACGTGTTTGTAACTCTGTTTTTCTACCGGATTTATTTCTACCAGCAAAACCAAGAAGCATCTGAAGTTCAGATACTCGAAAACTCAATACCATATTCTGTAATCACAAAATGAAAATATTCATGTATTTTAGCTACTGTACATGCAACTTTCCTAAAAATGTTTACCTATATTAGAAAAAAAATATATTTCAAAAAAAGTAATCGAAAATTGATGCCTCAAATACATTGCCAGACTTTATCAGACAACTGATTTATATATACATATGTTCCATATACTGCTTCAAAGTATACAAACGTAATCATAAAAATTCGAAATGAAATTTGAAAATACTAGGCATAAAAATCATACTTCAAGTTTTTCTATTCTACAAAAAATTAACATCGAACTTTTTTTTAACCAGTACCCATACTGTATTAGGACAAATACAATAAAGTATGATAACACATTTTTTTCTTTTACGATTGAAATGAACATTATGTATTTCATGATATACTTGTGACAAGACACGTACGTTTTTAATGACACTTTATTTTCGAAAATGGAGTCGAAATGATCACAAACATTTACAAAATGTTTTTAAAGGGAACGGGGTAAAAATTAAGGTTACCTATAATTAGGTGGATATTGCCTGTCTTTCGTAGCACTGTGCGGCTGATAGAACATGATTAACGGTATGAATGTAATTGAAAAAAAAACGTAATAATTATCGTGATATCTCACTGAGATAGTAAAACAATGATTGCAACAATGGTGTACAAAGTTGCACGGCGGTGCACTAAACGTCTGTTAATACAATTTACTGACATGAATCGTAAATCGCTAATAACACGGATATAACCACGATAAATTCACAATGCAGACCCGCCGACATTTCTTTAAAATTTCACACGCAATCTACCTGCACTGCACCACTTTTAATACTTCACTCACCTCTAATTCTTTGGTCTCCGCCATCTTCTTAGACGATTTTTTTTGCGAAGCCGTTTTGCTTATATTATTTCCAACCGTTTTGACAGAAAAATTCTCCTACCCGGTTCTTATACAAGCTGTTTCAATCGCAACCCGTTTCTATAGTTTTCTTGAGTTTAAACGTAGCTATTAAATAATATCGTTTAAAGGGCGCGAAATCGATTTTTTATGTTCTAATTTTGCGGCAGCTGCGAAAAATGTGGCTTTTCTCGGACAGCTCAGTTCCTCTGAAAAATTTTCTATTCAACGGCATAAAGACGAAGCAAATATCGATATTGAACACTTCGTTCGTTCGAAATACGAAAAGGGATTTTCCAAGATGGCCGCCTGCACTGAATTGCAGCTTAATTTGTAAATTCGGTAAATTTGAAGGAACTGAGCAAAATCATTCGTGGTATAACGTTTACTTTCTTAAACATGCGCAAAACAAGATACTCACATCTTACATTAAGGTCGTTCGTTTAAATTCGCTCTATATTTTTCACCGTTTTAACAAATCTACGCGATAATGGAAAATCTTTACGTACACATACTGGTTATGTTTCATCTATTAGATTGCATGTATCGCACTAAACAATTTACATCCCGCTATATCTATGGAGACTATATTACAAATATAAAATATTATCCGTTCTATACCTCGACTATTCACTTTTGAAAACACAAAGTTGCATTTAAATATTGCAATAATGATTTATTTAAATGTATCTTACAATAATATAGCACGGTCGTATATTGGAAACACAAATATACAATGCAACATAAACCTCTATAACCCTTTATGGCGGCCTTATCTTTTCAAAACTAGATAATAGATAATCTCCACTATATCAATGTAATAATTTTACTAGGTGTTCAGTCAAGCTATTGGTTTACACCTAGGGAAAAAACACATGTTAGATTATTATCTTTTCGTCCTGGTAATTTCCCATTGATGTTACAAAGTTCACTAGTTTCTGTCGTAAAAATAAACTATTATGTTATTTTCTGTTGGAAAAATTTATCAACATGAATTACTAATATTTACAGCGTTTAAAACTGTTTATAATAGTCCCAGTTTATTTTCATTATATCAATGTGAAAATTTTTCTAGGCGTTTGGCCAGACGATTGGATCACGCCTAGGGGAAAAACATATTTTAGATTACTATCTTTTCGTCTTGGTAATTCTCCAATAGCGTTGCAGATGTTATGAACTACTGTTATGAAAATTGTGTTATCTACTAGTGGAAAAATCTGTTAGTACTGGTTAGCACGCATCACGAAGTAAATAGGATATGCGTGCGTCCATCTTGAGACATTAGTAACCACTAAAATTTCGAGTGTAATTATAAATATGTATGTATATATGGACATATCTATGACAATTTAAAAACATGGCTACCATGTGAAAAATAAAGTGGTCGCATTACCGTCTACAAACAAGACTTTGTTTAGTTTTTACGATAATTTTGTTTAACGGTACCAGTGAAACTAGTTAGTCGTAAAGAGTATGCAGCTTTGATGAAAACTTGCAAAGTGTTGGCGCGGATTCAACGAGTGAAACATTAGTGTTTTTAACAGTTACGGCTGCATTTTTAATGTCTATCGAATGACCTAACGGATTTATGAGGGATACAAATTCATCTGTGTTCGAATAATCCGCACGATTCCGTGGCAATAGATTTCACGAAGGAGTATTGAATAATGGTAACCTTACTTTTTAATCTGGAGAAAGTTCGAATACCTCATAAGGAAAAGATAGAATTTTACAAATGTGTATTAATTTCACTCATTACGAAAGAAAACCGCAATAATCGATTACATGATTGTAAATAGCTGTACGTAATTTAGGATCGGTGTACTATCCGTACATTTCATGTGTGTATAGAACTTAACCTATTTTTTAGATCCACTATATTTACAATTAAACATATCAACAAGTACATAACTGCATATCCATGAGTTAAATGCTATGTTAAAATCTGTTAATGCCATGAAGAAACTTGTACTTTGTTAACATGCACGATCGCTAAACGTGATTCATTCGAAAGTTTGTTTTTAAATAAATCTATTCTCTAAAAAGGTAATATACATTTAGTAGACTGAAATTTTTAGATATGTCTTTGCATAAAATCATTTTATTGTACTCTGAGTGCATTGTTATATATACATATATATGTGTTATTATTGTTGCAGATTATAATATGTTAAGACATTAAGCAAGTCAACTTGTATAATAAAGAATCTATGTATAATACTGTGCTGCATTATTTATAAACTGACATCAATGGATTCCATTGATTTTGATACAATTATACGACATCCACGAACTATCATTCACGTAGATGTGGATTGTTTTTACGCTCAAGTGGAGATGCTAAGGCATCCAGAGTTGGAAGGCAAGCCGCTCGGAGTAAAGCAAAAGAATATAGTGGTGACGAGCAACTATGTGGCCAGAGAATATGGAATTAAAAAATGTATGCCTGTCCAAGAAGCTTTACAGTTGTGTCCCGGGCTGGCCCTGGTAAACGGGGAAGACCTAACAAATTACCGTCAATTTTCTGCCAAAATATTAGAGATACTACATCAGTTCACACCTTTGGTCGAAAGATTGGGCTTCGACGACAATTTCATGGATGTCACATCTCTTGTGCAGAAATGCATGAACTCTGGCAATGATTCCGAATCGAATATAGACATTTCGATGGAGGATCAAAATCCAATTGGTGAGATATTCGGCACCTCGGATGAGGAATGTCCATGCGGCTGTCATGCTCGGTTAGTCATTGCTTCCAAAATAGCAGCTGAAATAAGAAAACGAATTCATAAAGAGTTGCGTGTTACCTGCAGTGCTGGCATAGCACACAACAAGCTTTTAGCAAAACTAGCCGGGTCATTGCACAAACCAAATCAGCAGACAGTGATCTTTCCATGCAGTGGACCAATGCTCTTGTCTACGATAAAGTCCGTAACAAAAATCCCAGGTGTTGGTCAGAAAACCACGCAGCTGCTAATGTCGAACAACATAAAAACGGTGGACGATCTGCGCAAGACATCTCTGGAGACTCTGGAGATGAAGATAGGCATCGACCTAGCGAGGAAACTAAAAGACAATGCCGAAGGCATCGACGAGACGATCGTGAAGCCCACAGGCAAGAAGCAGTCCATCGGCTTGGAGGACGGTTTCAAAAGTGTCTCTCTGGTAGCTGAAGTAGAATCAAGACTCGGCGCGCTCTTAAGACGATTAACAGAGCTGGCGATGGAGGATGGGAGGATCCCCATCGCGATGAGAATAACAGTGAGGAAGCACGATTTCAACAAGCCAGCCTCCGGCAAGAGAGAGACTCGGCAATGCGCATTACCAAAAAATTTACTGCCTTCCACGAAGTGCGGCGTCTATGACCACGCTAAGATGCTGTCGCTAGCTATGAAACTGTTCCATCGAACCGTTGATGTGTCCAAACCATTCCACTTGACTCTACTAGGAGTTGCTTTCACGAAGTTCGAGGAGAGGTCCTCCGGAAAAAATAGTATTACATCTTTCTTGCGAAAACAAGTCGCCGTTCAGTCTGTTCTAGACATCAGTTCCGAGGAAGGTATTTCAGATGTGAGCCTCGGGTCGCCCATGAGCGTCAACCAGGACAGCAATGATGGCTCTGCGATGAGCACCACGTCCTCCCCTATTTCGAAAGCGGTGGGAGCTGCGAATCCGGGAATTGAAGATGATTTGCTGAGCGAGATAGAACCTCTGCCGAAGAAGACCAGGCTGGAGGTGTGGTTGAACGGTCGCAGAGAATCTCCCAGCAACGAGATGGCCGATCTTCGACTCAGTCCTTCGTCACCAATGCAGTTGTCACCGAAAATAGACGCAGCGGTCCTCAAGTCCCTACCAATCGACATTCAAAGGGAAGTCACCCGCTCCTGGCCGACGACTAGTAAACCAAAACCGAATAATATATTGAAATACTTCATAGCTAATAAGTGACGGAGTTCCGTGGCTTAGATCGCAACATAGCCATCACTTTTCTGTACACATCTCCGCGGGTTACAATATTGGATGGCAGCACCATGTGATATTATGACTTTAAGTTACAGATGCCGCGAGCTCATTTGCAATCGTTTTTGGGTATTAAAACTTCTTCTACGCATACACGTATACATATCTATATATATTTTCTACGGCATTTACATCGATTGAATTTGTTAAACACGTGAGGTGACGTCACCGTATAAATCTCTACCAGAGTCTATGAATAAATTCGCATAAATACATATACCTTATTTATTTATCTTAAATGATATCCAAGAGCATCGTTTGTATTTTTTTTTTTTTATTGTTTAGGGTAGACGGACGTTTAGTTGGATCTGCATTTAGAAAAGCTATGTATTATCGTTGTATTTTTGAAGAGGCGTTCGAGAATGTATTAAGACGATCAACGAGAATAAGTATTCCGGAGAGTTTTAAAAATAAGTTTCTCACGATGCATCGAACGCGCGCGTCTAGCACCATGATCTGATGCGAGGAAACAAGCTACGAATGCATAGAATATAGAAATATCTACGTAAAATAGTAAACGAAAAGATGTTCAGAATAAAATTATGTTATCACGATCGTTTCCATCTTCATTGCAAAACAAAAAAATCATTCGATACACAAAGCGTTTTCATTTGCGTTCGATGGGAAAGCTGGTTCAGTAAGCATTTTGCGGAGGATAGAGAGGACACTGTCGTTTTCTTTCCTTTTTTAATGGGGTGCTGGCATTTGATTTTGTACGTATACTCCAACGGCTGATCCGTGGTCGTAACGATTTGAAACCGAAGGGAAAAAAGGTGGGAAGTATTTATATTTTTAGTACCGACGATCTTATGCTACGAAAGTAACGGGTGTTGCCCAAAACTATACACCGAAACGGAAAATACTCGATCGACCCTACCGTGCAACTACTATGGACCTCCACACGAATGATGACGAACAGTTTCTATATGTACATTGTATAATTATCTAGACTATTAGACAATCATAAAAACTTTATTGATTCGATACAGTACAAGGTGAATAATTATAATATGTATATTTATATATATATACATATATATACACATATATATATTTATACATATATATATACACACACATATATATATATATATATATATATATTTACACACACACACACACACACACACACACACACACATATATATATATATATACATCTCCGTTAAGCATACACGAGATAAGAATATGAGCCAACGATCCACGCGATTTCGAAATTATTTCTGTCACGTATAAAAACACACATACGACATGTATGCACATATATGTGCGCGTCTATACAGTTACTTAAGAAGCGAAACAATTAATGGTAAATGAGAACGTACGTACATTACAGCGTGGCCAGCGGCAAGTGATACTGAAACAGTAGCTTTTGTAAAGAATAAAAAAATACTTATATATATATATATATATATATATATATATATATATATATA
>CM052140.1:5128730-5173920 GCA_028454255.1 Halictus ligatus | reverse complement strand
TGTTTATTTATTTATCGTACTGCATGGGAGAAGCGGAGACCATTTTGACTATTAACTTCTGGTTGTGAGAATATGAATATTTTATACGTATACACACACACGAGACGTTGGGGATGGTATGAGCGGTTGCGAAATACGAGCGCTTGTCGTCGTCCAAGTTCCGATTAATTAAAATAACATGCAGCGCTTCTTCAGATAATTGTGTTGATATTTCGCGCGTGAATCAACCGAGGGGACGCGTGACCAAATTGACTTTGACTTTGTACAAGCTATGCGCAATCAACAGCGCATACTGTCCCCGACCCTTTTAAATAAAGAAAGTTCAAGTTGTACGGTATGCATTATTTTCTTGCCCCCATCCTTTCTCAATCTCAATCCTCTATGATCCATTCTTCCTGAAAAAGAATTTTCAATTTGTCTGCATTCTTATTGGCAAATTGTGAAATTGGACCATTTTACATATGTTAAACTTATAGCGATCTTCTGCAAGCTTTTCTTACAAAATAATAAATTTAACGAAAAATTTAGAATACAGCCTTCATTACGGAAGTCTTAAAGAAACTTTCATTTTAAAACAGTCGTTTTATGTTCGTGTATTTTTCTTTTTATTTACAAAATGGCTGCGCTGGGATGATTTTAATGCAGCACAATGATCCTCGCATAGCTCGAGTAATTCTCAATAATTAAATAGAAAGCGTGTGCAACAAATTGGTCATGTTTCAATAAATCGTAAAAAGAATTGGTCTCTTTGTGTCCGATTGATTGCATCGAATCGTTGCACCCAAATCTTCGCAGAGCGATATTTCAGAGCAATATCAGAAAGCACAGCGCGTTCAAGTATGACGCCAGAATTAGACCCTTGCCACTACTATACAATTTGAATGAGGCCAATCACCCAGCCACCGTCTCTGAATGGGACATAATCAGGGTGAGTCACGTTATAATGGAATGAATTGTGCAGCTTTGTGACTTTTTAAATTGTCCTGCGCCCTCGTTTAATAAGCCTCCTCCCGAATAATCTTCTTCGAGTCACTGATCGACAAGATGACGCTAATCTGATCGTCCAATAATCGTTTACGCGTTTTTAGATTGTGAAATATACATCTAGCCAAAACTATGACTTCGGAACGTTACCATAGGGGCTTTAACAACATCCCCGGGATTTGGTGTTTCTTGGTGTATTTCGTCTGTATGCATGCGAATGAAGGGATCTAGCACGCGAAACAACCATCCGGATAGGGAATAGAGTTTTGGCACGAAGAATCTCCTATAAAAACTCTTCTAACTTGCGTTTTCGCGTAGCGATTCGGTGTTTCGCGGTGTATTTCGTTTGCATGCACGTAAATGAAAGTATATATGTATGAATGTAGTACGCGAAACAACGATTCGGATACGAAGCAGAGGTTTGCACAGGGGCTTTAACAATGTTATAACATCAGTTCAAATTTTAAACACTTATGTTTTCTACGTGCATAGTGATCGAAATTCCCACGATAGTCAAGTATTTGCAAACGGCTGAATTGTTAGTCCAGCATCGTTCGGCTCTTGAACGATAAGGGTACTTGTTCGGCCAGGGTTTTTCTTAGGCCCTATCACTGCGCACGTGAGATACATCGAAACCAGCTTTTTCATAGGTAATATCCGACCCAAATTTAACTAGAGACCAGGTGTACGTTTAATTCCCATGGACATTAGGAAGGTACTTGGTATAAATACACTTCGAATGTTTCGGGAATGTCAGATTGATACTTCACTCGTAATAGTTAGCAGCAGGAACAATCTTCTAAAATGCTGTTGTTGGTCTTGACGTTCGCCATTGTTACGGTGCTGCGAGCATCCGGTAATTATCCTACCCCGTTTGAACAGTAATTACTGAACATTATGATTCAACATTGACTAATATATTACAACAATTAATAAATACAGCTGCCAGCATAAATGAAATTCCAAAAATCGTCGGAGGTAGTCCAGCTGAAGAGGGACAGTATCCGTACCAAGCTTCTCTGCGCTACAGAGGCCGCCATTTTTGCGGAGGATCTGTCCTAAACAAGAGATGGATACTAACTGCGGCCCACTGTTTATCAGGGTTTCTTATTAGAATTATTTTTCTTAAAAAATTCTCTGTATTTTGTCAGCTTTCACGATGGTTCTTTTAGCTTTAGCGACAATGGAATTACCGTCGTGCTGGGCACCAACAAGTTAGACGACGGCGGTGACATGTACCAATCCGAAAAGATAGTCGTTCATCCTAAATACAGTTCAGCGTTGATCAGAAACGACATCGGGGTGATCAAAGTGTCCAAGGACATCGTCTTCGGAGACAAAGTGATGCCCATCGAACTGCCAAATGAGAACTTCAGCAAAATTGATTACCCGGCCATGTTGTCCGGGTGGGGAACCACCAGCGTGAGTATTTCAAACGAAACAGCCGAGTAACAATTAATTCCACGTACATATGTTCTTTTTCATTTATTTCTGTCTGTTATCTCTCTGTTCCATATGCCCTTAATTGGGCACAACAACGGCCCGCGCGTACTACCCTAAATCGTGTTAAGTACCCGGGAGAGGCTCCGAACGAGCTGCAGCACATCGAGCTGAGCGTGATCGATCAAAAACAATGTTTAAATGCCAGCTTTCGTATCACCAACGACAATATCTGCACACTTAACAAGAGGGGCGAAGGCGCTTGTCACGTAAGTGCATTCAGGTCTAGTCGAGTGCTCGAGAAGAGGGCCCTTTCGCGTTAAAGGGACCCTCAGCGAAAGCACCACCTCTCTCTTCTCTCTCTGTCTCTCTTTCTCTCTCTCGCTCTTTTTTCTTATTTGTAGTTCGAGGAAATCGTGCCGGCAAGTGCGTGACAATGAATGCCATTGAGCCTCACTTATGCTAGATCGAAAGAATTGCTCCACCGCGCGCGCACGGTTTGGCTTCCACTTTCTTATCGAGTCGCGGATAATCCAATTTATGAAGGGCCGACCCGAGATTGCGATATTGGAGCACGTTTAACTGGCTATAAACTCCGCTACATACTTTTACAATTAGTTGTACAGGATCTTCGGCAAATCATTAACGCGTCGAATACCGCGCGAATTTTGTGTGGTTTACGTACAAGTTTCATTTACTTCGTTCATAAAAGTGATCAACGTTATTAAGGACAGTTGTTAGTTATGGGGTAATGATCTTACACTATAATCTAGTTAATTTCGACAGTGAAGAATGGATATTCAATGCTATTGCAGTGCCGGTCACTAGTGACCACCATGCAGTTCAATGCTTTACCGATTCAAGCTATTTAATTAATGATGATTACACAGGGTGATTCTGGAGGTCCCTTGGTTGCTGATTCAAAGCAAATCGGAGTCGTCTCCTGGGGAATACCGTGTGCCAGAGGACGTCCGGACGTCTTTACTCGTGTCTACAGCTACACGTCGTGGATAAACCAGCAGTTCAAAGACCAGAGCATTTAAACAATGTACTTCGAATCTTACTAAATAAATTCTGATTCGCGTATTCAACTTTCAATCTTAAAACCCGACATAGCAAAAGAAACGGCGCCGAAAGAACCATTAAAACGGGACTCGCCAGAAGACAAAACAAACGTGCCTGAATCCGACACCCAGTTCCGAGATTCGACCAAAATATGAATAATTTTATTTTTCCTCGAACCCGGTGTTGCAACTTCTCCTCGTTGCAATTTAGTTGCACACGTAACAAAGCGACCTACGCTTATGCAAATGCACTTTAAGGTGACACCAATTTTACGGCTCATATTCGCGAATTAATGTCACACGCGCCTAATGCGCTAAATTAGATAGAACATTTAGGTGATGGGTAACATTATCCAGAGATAAATAAAGTAATTTGTGCTGCGAGCATGAGTTCAATTGCGCTTAACTGCGCGCTCTGTTATCGTGTAACTATCTTTATAAAATCTTAAACAATACTATAAATTTAAGCAGAACTCAACGTTTAAAATATTGTAATCATTTGTGATAAATATTCATTGTTCATTTTGTATTAATTATTCGCGATCACGCAACGTCTTTTGAAAAAATCCTCAATTGCGGTTTCGGTCAAGTGGTAGATGACCCGAATTCGATGGCGCATGCTCGGATCACGTGCATCGAAAATCGTTTCGGGTGTAAGAAGGATGCAACCCCTAGTAATGCATCCCAGAACAAAGGGCCGAGGACCTCGGGCAATCCCTTTAAAATTAGACCACCGAAAACATCCTCCGACCAGCGTTCCACGAAACCGGGCAAAAAAGCAAAGGTAGTTAATCAAGATGGCAGTCGGTTATTTGCGACTCGCATCTTGCAAAGATTACGACACCTATGCAAACCCTCCTGGCTGTGGTGCAGCGGGCACTTATTCGAAGATTGCGTGCAACGAGGCCAAGGATGCACGTCGCTACCCCGACCTCGTGAACGTCTGAAAAATCGTTCTGCGAATCGATCATGGTAGCTCGCAGCATACCGAAAAAATATCAGACATGATCCCCAGGAGCGTATCAACGTGTTCTGAAATTAGAACGGGAATCAGATTCGAATCGAGAACCGGGGAACAACAAGAAGAAGCCCGCCGTGGATGGGACAACTATTCATTTGTCAAGCAACGTATGACCTAAATCTGGAACGCGCATGCTCGGCTCGGGCAAGGACAGTTTCGAGGGTGTGTTTTCATCCTCTGTTCCTGGCCATGTCGCGAATTTCTCAGCAGCGTTGCAGGGCCACACACGCGCGCGCACACACTCTCTCTCGCTCTCTCTTCGTCGTTTTGCGGGAAAAGGCAGCGTGTCGTGAAAGATGAGAACCGGTGCGGTGGCCGTGCCACCTGCTGGAGCTTAACGCACATCGTCTGAAATCAATATCGCCGTCCTTGTTCCTCGTCTTCGGCATAGTCACTTTAGCAGCTTAGGGGTGAAATACGAGCGCGATGGAAACTGTACACGGGGGATTGTATTCGGAGTGGTAGTTCTCTTGTGCGTCGCAGCGCGAGAAAACACCGAGCGATTGACCTGCCATTGTTTTATTGGATTTTTGCTACTTAGACCAGTCCATCCCCCTTTTTGGGGATGATAGATCGCCGCTGAAGAAGACTATTTGACCAACATCCCCAACCTAAAACTTCGTCGAAAATTTCGAAGAAGTTCGTGCCCACAGAATGTTGGTGTGCTCATCGACCAAGCCATCCGCAGCCTTAACGCACCGATAAACGCGCTATACGTTATCAGCGTGGGCGTAGCAAGAGAAAAAATCGAGTTCCGATCCATGGCATACGTCGGGGTTGCATTCGTGTGCATCCAGGCCATTGTTTACGTCCGAGGATCGTGACAACGCTCAAGATACACCTGTTTACGTCGATGCACGAAGAGCTCTCGCCCCTTTCCGTAAGGTGTTTACAATAATCAGGGGAAACACGCATACACACATGCTCTATTATACCTCAACGTTTCGGGTTCGTGGGAAAGAATCGGGTGCACGGTGTTTGAAGATTGTTCGCTGGAAGATGATGTTGTAAACAGTCGTATGGTATACCACGTCAATCCTGTCGCAGTCGGCTCGATGCATCATGGTGCCTTGTTAGTGTGCACATCACGCCCAGTTGAGATCCTTGCAACGCCATAAATAATATAACGTGCCGATACATTGCCTGTATAAAAATCAGTTATCGTCTGAATTTATCAAAGGAACCTTCATGAGCTGCTGTCCATTCATGTGAGTATGTGACAAGCTTTCCTAACAGACACCCACCATACACATACACACGTTCAATGGAACGCTTACGCGGTTTACACAGCGATACGTGACTCACATTTTAGGGGTTGATAAAAATGGCGATAAAAATGTGTATTTGCTCGATCTGAGGGGACTTTGTGTAATGGCACGCTTTTTTGGGCTCTTCTCGTGAATAGAAAACATATAATAATTTTTGTTATATCATCTTGTATATAAATGTTATTTTTCTGTAATCCTTTCTTTAATTACTACTGGAGTTTTGGGTGATGAAAATGAGTCAGTGTGGTTGGGCTGAAATTCAATTAAATTGACACGCTCAGAATTAAGGAAACGAGATTTATCATAGTTATTGCTATATTCGTGTCTTTATGTTTCACAGGATTTTACACAATTTTAAACATTTAATATATTGACAGATTTTTATCTGAGAAAATAGGTCAATGCGGTTGGAATCAAATTCACCTAAATTTAACAGACTGAAATCGTAGGGAACAAGGTTTATCATTGTTATTTTTGTCCCTTTACAATTCATAGTACGTCTAGTATATTATTAGGTGTACAAATTATTTTGTGACCCTGGCAATCAATTACGCGTGACTTTGTTTTATATCCAAACATTTTACTCGGTTCATCAGTTACTTGATAAGACAAGACCTAATAATATAGAAATTAATTTCCGAATGCAATCCTTGAACTTTCTTTCTATCAAGAGGAGCATAATTCAAACGTTTTCATTTTATATCGATTATAATCATGGCCATATTTATACCTCATATGATAAAGATAATTAAAGTGCCTCGCTTTTATCGATACGCACAAGATCAGCGTTAATTCTGAAGCAAAGTTTACGCTCGACAATAAAGTTTCACTTTTATCGACGCGAACACCGCACGATTCCTTCCGTGGCAAAGTTTGTTTAGTAATGATTGTACACCGGAAAAGTGGTCGAGGAAAAAACAGGTTCTCTGTACAGTAAAGTGTACAGTGTACGGCATACAGATGAGAGAGCCTAATGGAAACATGAAATTCGTGACTATAGGAAATGTACAGCTGTCCGTAGGGCCGGCTGTAGCAAGTGCATGGAAGTAAGTAAAGCGTACACATATCAGGCGCTACACCTTTTAACGGGCGACTGCGCAGTAGACAATTCAGCCATCTATATGGCGGTATACCTCGCGCAAGCATACCAGGCATTTCTCCGTCTTTGTACCGGCGTTGGTGTTCCTCGTCTCCTTACCCTTCGGCGGACCCTACTGTCCCTCTTTCTTTAACATCGGTTTACCCGCTATCTTACCTCTCGCTCTCCTGGCAAACGCTTGACGGTGCGCCAATACTCAGGGACGTATTACACGCCGCTCTACCGAAACTGTTACAAACATCTCGCGTCCAACAAACAATCGAAACGCTAAACCTCGCACTACCTTGCTCCATTCGTATATGGAATCTTGATGCTAAATAACAACATTATAAAATTTTCCACGCAAAACATGACGCATTTCTCTTATCTATGCATACGATATACGACACTCTCTGCAAAAATTGGCTTATCGTTGACACGAAACTCAAAGTATCCTCGATTATTTTTAACCAAGTGCCAGTATTAATCGATTGAGTTTAATTTTGATCACATGATTGATTTTTACGGTTGAAAAGAATTGGCTGCTAAATCTTGATCGGAAATTGCTAGTTAAAAGCGTTGATCCTAAATCGTCAATTCCTAGGTTTTAATTTTAGTTTAGTCAAACCAGTATTATGCAGTATTAATTCTTATCTTCTAATCTATGCAAATTCATGTTATACAGTCATCGCATAACAGTGGATTACATTGTATTTTATGTTTACACAAACGGAAGAGTAAATGTACCTTGTTTTGGACCCTATTGCTCAGCTTTCCTGAAAATTGTTTAAAAATAAGAGATGTCTACTAACAAACACCTATAAGTGACCTAATGGTCAGCCACTTCTAACAATGGTTAACCAATAGTCACCACACTTCCAATTATAGCTTCACGTCCTTATATAAAACATTTAAAAGATATTAACAATAACAACGCTTAAGATGGCTGACTATTTAACCCACCAGTGCACGGATTTCGTCTGAGATCCATAAAGCGAACTTATACTGTTTCATTTTTCTTTAATGAATTCTTGTTGTAATAGTAACAATTTTATGCAGCATAGCAACAATAGTTAACAATTAAGAGTTAACAATTAACTACTCGACTCTGGCAATAATATTGTTGAACCCTTTGCATCCGACTGCAACCTTTGAAGCATCACTAAAAATTATTATAATTCAAAAAAATGCCTACTTTGTATTTGATCAATTGTTAAACGTTCAAGTGTGAGTACGAAACACATTCGATTTCATCTCGACAAAATAAAAAAGATCATATACGAGCCACATAACATGACGAAAATATTCTAAACGAAATGTTCAAATTCTGGAATGAAAATGAATTAAAGAGAGTTCCGCCGCGAATTCCGAGATTTCGTGTGCAGCAGTGCGACGCATAGTTGGATCGAGGGAAGAGATGATGCATCATAGCGAATCGTGGCCGCGGGCGTCCGCATAGTGCGCCTATTCATTTCGTCCCTGGCAGTGGTGCCGGCTGCGGATGCAGGCGAGAACGTGCGCAGCTGTAAAACGTGAGTCGCTGCGCTCCGCAGCTGATGCGGCCCGTCGTGATCCGTGGGTCTGTGTTTTGTTTGGAAAAATGCAACAATGCCACGCGGAATTTCGACAGTGTCGAGGCAACGGTATCGCTTGTCCATCCGCTAGTGAATATCCGCAATTATATCGCGAGTGACAGTGACACTGAGTACGGGACGGGACAGGTTCGAAAAATGACAACCAAGAGATACCCGAAGACACACGCAGCCTCGAAAGTGAAACGGAGACAGTTCTGAACGATTGATAAACGCTTGCTCTTCCTTTTTCGACTTCGCACACGATGCGAGAACTATGCCAAGCGGACGCCGCGAAGCGCACAGGCTCGTCCTAGCGACCATTTTCGCGGCGAGGACAATAGCCATCGAGGGAGGAAAGATAGACAAAGAGTCGGCATATGCTTTGTGTCGCGGTGGCTTCTGCAGCGACGGGAACACTTAACCTTCCTCCCGGGACGCGAGTTTCCCAGGACTGAAGCTTTGCCTCATCTTGATTCCTTTATTTATATTCGCGATCGTCACTTTCTCGGACGCGTCGATCCTCCTTCGAATCAGTCATCGTCTACTAAACGTTCAGAAATATCATAAAAATTTATATAGTGAACGTTGTTGGTTGCAATAGGTGATCGATTGCCGGGAATGTATAAAATGCGTCGGGTGATTTCATACGCGGATGTATGAAAAAAAATTGTAAATAGAAAGTTACTCGGCTGCACGGTGAGAATTTGATGTTTTGATTGTTTGCATGCGATGAAACTGGATGTTTGTGTTTGGTGGCTCAGTACCGCGTGGCATTAGGAGATGCGACTTAGGGGGAAGTTATCCGGCGAACCCGTTAGTGTCGGCCAGCTTATACCGTGATGAAAATTTATGCGAAAGAAGCGAAGTATGCTTCACGCTCGTGTAGATGCCCCGATAAAGCCTGTGCGATGTAACGGATGTATACGTTTCTGAAAACTACAGCAGGGCTAGATTCATTATGGAGGCGCTGCGTTTGGCTATACAGTGAGTTTATTAATTCATAAATATTACTACGCGAACACCTCTGTGCTTAGCAACGCGCGCATTGTTCCAGGCTATTGTTAGGGTACGTTCACTTGTCACGCTTGCGGTATCGCGGCAGATAAGTTCAGAATTGCGCGATTACAAATTTTAATTTGATCGGTTAAGTGATTGGGAGGAATTAATCGGAAAAATCGCAAATAAAAAATAAAAAATAAAATATCGAAAATGAATATTAATAATCGTCGAAAATGTAATTACTAATTGAGAGAATGTTATCGTAATAATTAAATAATAATGAAGCAAATTATTATAAAGATAATCTTGGTTTAATTACTGTTCGCATAATTAAATAGAAGTTAGCGGTTGCAAGTTTTATCTATGTCTTTACAAAGAATATTATCTATAATTGAATAAATGTATCAAGGTTTCTTATGAATGTTATTACTTTATAGTCAGTATTTTTAAGAAAAATATTTTTTCATATAAATTACAGACAGTAACATGTTTGTTATTAATTTTTTTTAGGACACGGCTAGGGGAGAGGATGGTCAGCATGAGCTCAAGGCTCGTGGAGACAGTCAGCATAAACTATGAAGATTTTAACGAGAGCTTTCTAACGTGTGGTACTTGTCTTTTTGTTTATGATGGTGGGGAACACACTCCTAAGTTACTACCGTGTTCGCACACAGTGAGTATTTCGTATAAATACTTCATATAAAATGATTAAATATATAATTAATTAATTTAATGTTCACAGGTATGTTTACATTGTTTAACAAGGATTGCTGCATCCGAAACCCGTGAACCTGGTGCCTTTCGTTGTCCTATTTGCAGAGAACTAATAACAATTCCTCGTGGTGGCGTTCCTGCATTACCACCTAGCTTCCTCGTGAACCAACTTCTTGATCTTATGTCCAGACAGAGAAGAGAGGTTCAAACTAATGCTTCTTACAATATTTCTCTACATATGTGCCATTAAATGTAATATACTAAATATTTGCTTTCACTGCAGGTGATTCCAAAATGTTCAGTTCACATAAACCAGGAGCTATTGTTCTGTGAAACGTGTGATACAGTCTTTTGTACTGTATGCATGGGTGGGAATCATGCTGGGACATCACCGGGTTGTACAGAGCACACCATCATACCTTTCAGCATTGCGATTAAAAGAATGTCTGAAATTTTACTTTACAAAGCCAATGAATGTATATCCAAGGTAACAATCCTCCTGCCAGCATTATGGTGTACAGGGTGCCTCATTTAACTTTGTCACCCCTAATAACTTTGTTGTTTATACAGATATTTAAAAAATGTCAGAGGAGAAAGTTTTTTATTTATTTTAGTAGTAGGTTGAGGACATATGGAGGTCAACACATTTTTACGCAGAATTTGATATTTTATCAATTGAAAATACAAAAGCTAGTTAATTCCATTACCAAAAAAACATTACTCCTCGTAAAATCTTGAAAAATATGACCTTGAGATGACGTCCATTTACGCAGATTTATATCCTCCTCCAAATACAATAACTGTCTCCCCAAACATTTTTCGTGCCTGCCTAAACGACAAAGTTATTAGTATATTTGAAGAAAACATTTTTCATTAATTTATAGTAATCGACGTAAATTCATCTAATTGTGGTTCTAGTTGACACAGGCCCAGGATTCTGTGAGTACAGAGCTGCAACGTTTGGAAGCTTCTAAAGAGAGGTGTTTGAACGCTGTGGACAACGAGTTTGCAGAAATTATCGCAAAGTTCGAGATGAGACGTTCGGAATTGCAAGCAGCGGTAACTGCAGCTGCGAGAGACAAGAAGCACGTGTTAGAAGAGCAACACGCTCTCATAGAAGCCGAGAAAAATAAAGTGCAACAGGAATGCGAAGGCTTACAATATCAAGTATATAATTCAAGATTTTTTTTAATACTAAATTTCTATGCTTTCTGTTTATGCCGTCGATAACTTGTTATTCTCATTCAAGGTCGAAGTACGGAACATCACGCAGAGGATTGGTAGTTTATCTGATCAACTAGACGCGGCATCAGCACTTAGTGAACCTAAAGAAAATGCCTTCATTACATTCGAATTTAACCACAATCATGCTCTTTCTCAATTAGAGGAAGCTATTCATAATTTGGGACGAGTACGTTCTAGTACAACATTGCCAGGTATCCTGAGGATTGATAATACAGTAAAGTACCTGCTTTAAAATTGTTATTAATCGTTCAATTGCTTTACTCGTTCACATTATCGTCTTAAAAAAAGATATTTAGCGTAATCAATCACGTTTTGCGAATAGGTTTGTGCAGAGCCAGGTTAAAGGATCCTGCAATAGTTAAGTTACAAGCGACCGTCGTACTAGAGACTGTTGATTACCATGGGCATTCTAGAAACGTTGGAGGAGATCTTATTACTGCCGAATTAACATTAGCGGATAGTATGCACTCAGACAACCAAAGTTCCAGAGTCGAAACTGAAATAGTAGATTTAGAGAACGGTACATACGAGATACTGTTCAGACCTCCGGTTGCGACACGCTTCGTCCTAAAATTATCAGTTTTCGAGCGGCCTATTAAAGATTATCCTTTATTTTTTGACGCGACTGTACATAATGAACCAGTTAAAGTATATGGGAGCCGAGGAAGCGGAAAGGACGAGTTTCACCAGCCAGTTGCAGTTGCCGTCGACGACGACGGCATGATTTACGTTCTAGATACCGGGAACTCCCGAGTAAAGGTACAACGCATTCACGAATTTCTTGACACTAGGTTCACAGAGCCCTAAAAGTGACGACTTTCAAAATAACAAGATTCCGTCTATTTAAATTTTTAGCCATTTTTTTTTTTTAAATAATATACCTAAAGAAATAAATTTGTTGAATAATTCTCATGGGCAATATTAGAACGCGTCCCGTAAACCTAGTGTTAAAGAAAACGAGCATCATCGAAGCATTCAAATGTCCATCATATTTATAGATAATATTCTGTTCCTAGGTTCTCAATTGTGATTTAGAATTTCAAAGGCATTTAACTAACGAAGGTCTGGAAGGCCGTAGTTGTACAGGAATAAGTATATCGCAGCAAGGTATCGTTGTTGTCAATTGGAGAACACGAAAAATTACGGAAATGAGCTCTTTAGGCGACACAATTAAATCCTTCACTCATTACGCGTTTCGAGTTAGTATTTCTCATTCTACATTTATGCCCACGCTGCAGCAACATGGAGCAAATTATTCAGTAAAAAAAGAGGCGACACGAGGGGAGAAAAAGTTGCTCGATGTTGCTTCAGTGTGGACACAGTTGAAAATTTGTACAATGGAGTGTTGCTTTTATTAATCATGTTTACCATTTTGATATTCAGGAGCCAATCGATGTCGCAGTAGATAGAAATTACGGACATATACTTGTGGCCGACAACGGTGAAAATTGTGTTTTTGTATTCGATTCTGACGGCAAATTCCTCTTCCAGGTTGGATAATATTTACAGTCATTAATACTTTAAACATGCTGAATCGTTCTAAAATTCTGTTAATGATTATCAAGGTCGGAAAAATGGTAACGTTAAAACTAATTAGAGCTGTTACCGTTGGGCGTAACGGTGAAATTGTAGTTGCCGATGATCATATTCTAGTGTTCACTGCTAAAGGAGACTTTTCCGAGGAGATATATTCAGAAGGCAAAGGTAAATTCTCGTTTCTCGTGTACAATCCCTGCCATTAATATTCGGGATAACTCTTTTAATGTCGGACGAAAGATTGCAATTGGTGCAAATTGCAGAGAAAATACTAAAAGTTTCTTTTTATCATTTTTTCATGTGGGTCTATGTCGAAAATTTAAAAAGTACATTTTGTAGATTTGTGTCAATTTCAAAATTTTTGGAACAGAATTTTTTTAATTTAAATACAAATTTTGAATTCTTTAACTTTATGTATTTGGACAGAATGCAATCTTTCTAAAAACAATTCGTGTAGTACACTACAAAAAATTCAAGTCGTACGGTCCAGTACTAAAAAAGTTATCGACTTTTTAACAGTGTCCGAATATTAGTGCCAGCCATCGTACGTAAAGTGGCTGCTACTTTGCCTGTGCGGATATTAAGCGTAATTTGTTTATAGGTAAAGGCGCTTACGGAGGTTTAGCTGTCGACGCAGAAGGTAGAATACTTGGTACACGCACTGACAAAGGTCGCAGTACAATCCAAGTGTTGAAATTAGGTGGGGGTAATATTTTGACTGAAATCGACTCACATAGTTCAAAATTACGACGTCCTTCAGGTATTGCAGTACTACCTGACAATCACTTGGTAGTTGTAGATCTGGGAAACGATTGTACAAAAAAATATAGATATTGGTAAAAAAAAAGAAAAGAAAAGCAGTGTTGGATGTAGCTTGAATTACTTGCTTTCATGAAACTTTTGTTATAATCCTACGCATAATTTTAACCGTGTCTATGTTTCTATAAATTTTTTATATGCAATTTTTACGACTTACAAGCTTTAGGATCAATCAAAATGATTTTATCGGTGTAGAGAATGGTGTTGATCGTATTTGACATTATAAGTGCAACGTGTATGTGTATATATATATATATATATATATATATATATATATATATATATATATATATATATGTAACACGTGTATACGTATGTGTAATACTTATAGAAAAGAAAACGGTGTGTAAGTTTATTTATGTGCTAGATTTAGCGACGTGCGCGCCGCGCTCCTAAAAAACGGAAGAGACTTGATTAGTATAATGTAATTTATAGTATTTTGTGTCATCGTTCGTTAATTTAATTTATTACTTATCTCCAGTAAAAGTGATCCTTTATTTTCTACTACATATCTTGATTGTTGTACGAATGTACTATAATACGCATTTCGAATTGCCATAGTCCGATATGTAAAGATCAGAACAGTTATACTGAGATCCTACCTACATATCTCATAGTTGAAAGACGAAAGTTCATACGAGAAGTTTATTTTACAATCAAATTTTCACTTTAACGTGTTGGGGTCACAAAATTCCAAGTTTACAAGACCTGATAAACATGTCGTAAATGTTATAGTCAATACATTTTTGGTATCTTTATTATTCTCGATTGCTATTGATGTAATGGACTATTCAATGCTTATTAGTGTCATTATTTCGCACTAACAAAATTATAATGGACTAGTTTCATAATTACAATGACTTAATGAAATTTTTGTAATTGTTTTTCTCCTGTAAACAAATATTGTGTGTGAAGCAAATACTTTAAATATTAAGTATAATATCAAATTATCTTATAAACATGATAATTAATATTTTCTTTCCACAAAAGAAGTTCATAAAGATACATATGTTGCATCAAAGGATTCGACTACGATTACCAAAGGAATTTGATCGAAAATATTTTGTGTTCTTATGTACAGTCTTCGCATTTCTTTTGTATCAACAAACGTTCTTGGGTAACATATCATCGTGTTTTCACATTTTATATCTTTTTTGTGGTATTCGAATACGTTTCCACAACAAAAAACGCAGAAATTTTCATTTGTGGACATTAAAATGTTAAAAATAAATACTCCTGTACTTATTTTGCTCCTAGAATTAATTTAAAATGCTTTATATGAACATTTCGAGAACGTTTTCGGAGTTCATTTTATTATAAAAATTCTCAACGTGTTGACTATTTTTAATTGTCATACAAAGCATTTTGTATTTCCATCACATACTCATTACAGTTTTTAGTTGCGATTTCATTCGTAAATGCAAACTATAACTAGTGTATTGTAAATAGGTAAAATAAAAAACAAATTAAAGTTTGTGCTAATATTTGTCTCGTATCATTGCAGATCGATGTTATAATATATTTTGTTTGCTATTAAATTTTTGTATGCATAAATTACGATTGTATTGTAAACAAATGTTCGCATATGCAGAAAGCTCGATTGTAGTTCGTGCAATAATCTTCTACTGTGTCTATGTCGTTAACAAATTTTTTTTATTCATGTATAGAGAAATAATTTTAGATACTTTTAGCATTTACATTTTATCTATTACACAACTGGTATTACCTATAGAAACGTGTAGTTCCAGGAGTATACTAATTTTGTTCATTCATAATATTTCGCAGTTGATGGAGTCCCATTTTCTACTTATTTATGATCAAATAATAACATGCTCGACAATTTGAGCGGATAGGAGGGAAAATTTCAATATACAAAAATTAGATATATTAATTAATAGTAAAATATATGCTCAGTGTTGTGTTCAGACCCTCGTAAATAAACCGAGATACGAGAACTTGTGGTTACAAAATAATGTTCATAAGTTTAGATTTACATAGTAGCAAGTACTATCGTAAACAGCAATATTAGAAATTGTTGAAAAAGGCCGAAAAACCATAAGCATTAAATCAGGGTAAGCGACGCCCAATTACTATGCCTATATTAATTATACTTATTTTTAAACCATTATGAATTTTAAAAAAGAGATATACAACATATATATTAACTGAATTTAATGAAAAAAATTTAATATATTTTTTTAAATATTCATTATGCTTTAAAAATAAGCATAATTAATATATGGGGACAGTACCCCAGTCCTTTACCCTAGTTCCCTAATTGATACAAAACATTCCTTATAAAATGCTTGATACAATAACTCATCAATACCTAACAAAAATGCGATTATAAACACACGTATAATTACGTGAGTAGATACGTTACGCAAACAATACTTACACCACTGAATTAGCCTTTTATGGAAAGGGCACCAGTGCCTTTACAAAACAGGAATTAAATATTATTAACTCAATAAAAGCAAATAATGTATTGATGTTATCAAAACCTGGCTTTATTGTTTATACTTTAACATAAAGTTTCGCGATAAGATTAAGAGTGCAACACAATTAATGTTACGTTCGTCATACTTTACAAATTACACGATGCTCAAAATTTGTACTACACGATATAATATATAATTTCAACATTTCGAACGCAAAGCAAAGCGAATTAAAATCTAGTCGTACATTATCGATACTATGCAGAACGGAATATTGTAATGTAACGACACAGTGTAACATAAAATTGTAAATAAATATACGAGCTTAATTTATATATACACAAAATTCTTCTCAATCTTATAAAAAAAAAATTATCTCACGAAAATTCTCATAGGTAAATATTGCACAGGAAAAAAGAAGGAAAGAAAGAAAAGAAATAAGAGGAGATTAAGAGGATTTCCCCATGGAAAGCAGTGAAATCGGCGGGTGTTTAGAGGCGGATCGAAATACCCATAAAAATTCCTCGGCGTCAATACTATCGAAATCAAGCTCGCGCGTAATATTGACTCGATCCGCGGCAATTCAACCGATCGTACGCCGTTCGAGATTTCTCCTCGCGAGAGTATCGAATGAACGAATATAGCGTGCACGCGCCGTGGCTGGGAAACGTAAGCTCGCGAATACTACGCCTGTGCTAGTACGTGCCCCCGTACACGAAAGTTATTCACGCACGCTATTCATCGGCTTGTGCTCCTCCATTACGTACCTATATAACGTGAAACGTAAGACGCTACATACTGGCCGGTACGTGTGTCGCGGCGGTGCCAGGTGTATACACAAGCATCGTTGCACACGAGAGCGTCGACGGAGTATAGTACACGTATACCAAAACATACTTTCGATTGAAATGGTCCGGGCTGTGGGGTGCATTGGAAAAACCGAAGAGAGAGGCTACTAACGAAGCAGATCACAGAGATCGGCCTTGCGTGTTGTTTCCTCGCGAGGAACGAGCGAGAAGAGGCTAACAGAGAAAACGTAGTGTACGCGCGACGAAAGTCTACATCGGATACACGTATATACATATATATATATATATATTCGGATTCGGTGTTACGGAACGGTGAAACGGTAGTGCTCGATAAACAAACCGTTGTAAAAGCGGTGTTCGGTGGATAATCGTCGACACGGTGATATTCCGCAAAAAGGGTGAATTTGAGTGTCACTGCACAAGCGCGAAGAGGAGAGAGAGAATCTTTAGTGGAGAGACGGAGAGAGCGATAGGACGCTAGCTACGGTGCTACGGTGGTAGTGAATGGAACGCGGCCCCCACGGGTGAGCGTAGTACGACGCTTCACGGGCCAGCGTTGCACCAATGACTAGCCGGGACGGGCGGTCACGTGATGTGCGTGCCGAGCCAGCAGCAGAACATTGCAAATGACAAGACGCGTAGGGCATTGTCGTCGCGCCGCCGCTGCCACAGTTCCCGTCGTTGTTGGTGAAACCGTCGCCGCGTTGTCGTTGTCGTCGTCGTCGTCGTCGCAACCGTTGTTGATGAGATCTCGCCTGCCGCCGTCGCCGTGAGACGCGCGACAGGGACCTGAACAGGACTCGCCGCCTAAGAACGGATTCGGGAGTCTGTCCTCGGTTTGGTTGGTTAGTGTCGGCACTATCGCCACTGTCGGCGCGTGTGCGCGACAAAGTCGCGGGTGCTCGGAGGCCTCGTGCCCTGAACGGTGCCCGCGGCGCCCCGTCCTTTTAGTGCAACACCATACACATCGTTATCCCCACCCGTTCCTATCGTTCGGATACGAGGCGCAGCGTCGTCGCTCTCTGCCACCCGAGGCAACGTACACGCGAGCCTGTGCGGCGACCGTCTACATGAGAAAATGTCGGGATCACAGCGGATGCGAAAGTCCTCGCCATGCTCGACGTCGAAGCAAGGCCCAATGCGCGCGACCCTGCCTGTAAGCTCGCTGTTACGACAGGGCCGGCAAGGCAGCAGCCTCAGAAAAAGCAACAGCAACAGTCCCACCGTGTCCCCTACAAACGCGAGTGCGTGGCGGGCCCGCATCTCGCCGGAGACCTCTTCCTCGGGACAACGAAGCCCCGGCTCTCTCTCTTACAAAGGTATTTACTGCTGCTACTACTATATCCCTCCCCCTCCTCTTTGCCTCCCGAGCTCTCCTTTCGCCCCCCCCTCCATCCTCCTCCTCTCTGTTTCACACCCCCTTCTGTTTTCCCATCTCTCTCGTGCTTTCTCTCTCGAGATTACTATACGACTCTGTGTATATGCCGTTTACATGACCCGTACATGCCGTCATGCTCGCTCCATACACACTGTTTTATCTCCCAATCGACTTCTTTGTTGTGTCTGTCATTTTTCGTTTTCCAAACCGTTCGCTCGGATCCTCGATTAACACCAGATACGTACTCCTTCCTTCCTCCCTCGCCTATCGTCCCCTCTTTCCTTTCGTTTTCCATGACGCTGGTGTACACACCGACGGACGGATGCTTACTCGCTCTCTCTCTCTCTCTCTCTCTCTCTCTCTCTCTCTCTCTCTCTCTCCCTCTCTCCCTCTCTACCTCTCTACCTCTCTACCTCTCTACCTCTCTACCCCCTCTACCTCTCCCTTTCTCTTCTGGATCTCGTATTATGTTTATTTGTCCCGTTTGTATATCGGCGGTCCTGTCGTTTGTCAATCTACGGAAATCCGAGTTTTCGGTGAACATTTCGCAAAAATCGTTGTTGATAAATATTATTGTTACTTGGTATATATTAGTCCAGTGCGAAAGTTCATGCCCAATTCCTTGTCATGTTTTAATACGAAATCGGGTAATAACTTTTGCACCGACCTAGTATTTCCTTAGAACTCGATAATCAATGGAGGAACAATTAAGTATTTCTTTTTTCTATGTAAGCACAAGTTTTGTGTACTCTGAATGTTATATTTTTATTGGGCTTCTGGTTGTAAATGTTACTTACCGTGCTTTTAGTGTTTTTACGAGTAACATGTTCACGTGTTGCTGTTGCTCTTATCCATGGCCAATCAATTTTTCTTGAAAGTATTTCTTGATCTTTCCATTGTATTTAATCAAACAGCTCGCAATTAAATTATTTGTCAGATAATACAGTGGTGGTGGTGGTAGTGATGTAGTTTGAGAAATCACTGGACCAGAATGGACCAGTATCCAAGGTTTCCTTCCTTTCCTCTTTCATTTGTTTTTCATGAATCTGTTACCTCATGTTTGTAATTGTATCGTTGTCATCTGTATTTGTCAATGTTTAGAATGGGAATTTATTTAAAAGTCTAATAAAAGTCACTTGTCGTTGAATTGTCACTGTTGTCAATGAATGCAAACTATAAAATCTTCTATAAGACATAAACATGATGATTCTCGTGAGAGAGTTGAAGTATTGAAGAGTAATGTTCTTTCTTGTATTCTATGGATGTTGTAAATTTATTCGATTTCTAGCGGTTGTCAATGTTACATATGCTTTTAGTGTGTTTAAGAGTAAATGTTTCATTAAAGGTGACATATCATGGATTTGTATATTATTATCTAAAGATAGTTCATAATGATTCTCTTGTAATATCTTCTCTCTAGTACTCTGTAATCTCTTGGATCAATCAACTCGGTAACCGAACACTCATTATTAGATCGGTTCCAAAAGAAACAATTACAAAATTGATTTTTCATCCTTGACCCTTTCACTCTATTTTTTCGTTCGATTTTTATTTGATCTGTTCATTTTATCCAGCAACCGAAAATATTTTTAGTAGTCCGGTTCTGGTTCACATCTACACAATGTCACAAGCTAATTTCGTTTTTCTATAGCTGTATTTCTATTTAAAATATTGTTGTCTACAGCAAAATCAAAAACATTAAGTGGAAGATGCAGCGAAAGTTTAAGCGGAAACCAAAATATCCGGAGGACAGCATCATTAGATACTATCTACTTAAAAGGACAATGGCCCCGCGATTCATACTACATTCATTCCAGTCTCCTTTTGGTTGATAAATCTACACAGGTAGCTATGGCACTCTTTTCGGTACTCTAATCTCCAATGACAAACTTTCTAAGATGTTTATTTTAACATATTTTTATTTACAGACAGAAGAATGGTCCAACGAACCAAGGAAATTACATACACGTCATCCTATGGAACAAACCACCACAGATGAGAAGTTGGAAAAGTACTTTAGGCATCGGTACATAGACATTTTCTCATACATCTATATTTAGGAATTTTTTAAATAATTTCCATGAGGGACAGTAATGTATAAAAATGCTATAGAGCTCAACTTAGGAGCACTTAGTGATTGAAATTTTTAAATTTGCGCAGTGAACAGTCACCATTGTATGTTAACATATAAAATAAGACTTAATATGCACACATTGATTTATTAAATTAATTATGCAGGTTACAACGTACAAATAAGGAAGGCACTAGTAGTAGAGAGAGAACAGCTGCATTTGGACTTATAATGCCTGGTGCACCACCACCGGCTTTTCCTGCAGACCACACAGTACATCTACCCAGTATTGCTTCACAAACATCAATACGTAAGATCATTTATTGCCCTATAGTTAGAGCTCTTACCAAGCTTGAGTATTTGGATGATTATTTAATGCAAATCCGAATAGTCGGCAAGCCTTTTCTCTCTGGATATCCGAGTACTCGAAGTAGTCAGTGTTAGACTGCAGATTTTTATGCAAAATAAAAATTGCCTGCATTAATTGCAAGACACAGGAGTTACACATTCATTTCTTTTTCCAATAATTTTAACGAGCTGGAAGCAATGCAGTAAGATTTTTAGATTACTAAAATGTTTTCAGTTTTGTATTTCATCTATTTATCATAAATGCATAAAATCCGAAGTCTAGTCATTATAAAAATAAAATAGTACATTTATTTACTCGAATATCCGAGCAGTAAAAGCTCTATTCACAATAATGTGTGCAAAGTATTTCCCTTTGCAAAACTCGGTATACATATTATTTGTCTTGTTTCGTTAGACAATCAATTTAGCATGAGTACAAAGGCAAGTCCTATGAACATCCCTATGAAACCAATGAGGCCCCCGATGCGTTCTTCTATTGAAGGATTAAATCAAGAAATCGAAGGACTTGTTCTTAAATCTGCAACAAACCCTAGTGATCCTGATCACCCAGTGGAAGACAAAGTATGTGATATATTTAACGTCCAAACAGTGGTATACTTAATGTATGGACAGTGAAAAGTTGATTTTATTGAAACCTTTATTTTTCGTTTCAGTATGCACGGTATCGTGAACAAATTACGCCGGAAGGACATCGTGCGCCGTTAGCAGACTTACTGAGGGCTACTCGCAGCGTTAATACACAAACACCAGCTACAGACCTTCCCTCCAGTTCTTATTCTTCAGGTAGTTTCAAGCTGCTTATTAATCCGCGAAGAGTTTCTAGACACTGAGCTAGTGCCAATGTTCTTTCACACCACTTGTACTTACGGAAACTTTATGTTTAAGTTTTGCGAGGTTTCTAATTAAAATGATAATTTTACGTAACAAGATAGCAAGATAATCTACGTATCTTCTTAATAACTTCGTAACAAGATAATTTTTTTGGTGAATATATAATTATTTAAATGTACATATTAATTAGGAATATATATGTTTGTATGTGTGTATGTATGTATATATATATATATATATATATACACATACCATATATACACGCGTGTGTGCGTATGTGAATTATTTCTGGTTACTGGAAATACTATAAATAACAGACTATGGTGTGTGCCTGTTGAGACAGGCCCTCCATCTAGGAATTCTGAGTCTCCGCTGATTCCTGGTCTTATGGATGCCTCCCGTCCGCCTAGCGATCTCTTACAAGGTTGGCTCATATTTGCGGAAATGTTGCTTTTGTCTGTTTTTTTTTTGTTTCTGAGATTCATTCGATCGAATTTGTTTGTCTTATCGAACTTATTTTCACTGAATGCCCTTTGTCCAGATAGTTTAAATGGGATATCTTATATACGTCTATCCACAAATATTTTATCTCTTTCGTAAATATATATATTTTGCAAAATATCTATACGTGAATATATGTATAATTAATTCTCAAATATGTGCATGCACTGTTTTCATTGAGAATATAAAAGGTGTATACGTTTCATGGACGGTGAAAGTTTAAATTTTCTATCGATTATACATCTGGAATTATTTTCTGATTTTACATAGTAAATCGTAGCATATCACACTGACTAAAAGATTTTATCTTTTCATGGAATACTAAATGCCAAATTGAATGTACACTATACATTATGACATTACATGGTAAATTAATCTGTTCTTTATCAATTACGATGTATATTAATATTATCGTTTATTAATACATTCGTGGCTGCATGCAGGCTTTATTTTGTAAAGCTTTGTTTGTATACTACTATATATTTTACGAATTTTTTTTTTGTTCAATCATTATCAATGTAGTCCACTACCGAATAACTTCACCTAATATATTTTATTCACTAGAATGTAATAAACTTCGATTACGATTGAGAAACATTACTGCGATTGAGATATTTCAAATTTGCATGTCGAAACACTGTAAATGATTACACAACTGCTGAATTAATCTCATCGTTTTATCATCATTATTCATACATGATACATATAATTTTCTTAGAACGATAAGTGTACATGCTTATATTTATTTATACATATTTGTATTTTTAGCAAAGTGGAATGAAGTTTCATTTTGGTGTATGAATTTATTTATATTTTACACAAACGTACATTCATATCAATGCATTGAGTGATTTTTGTTAGCATGAGCTTACGAGATTTTTTTTTAAATCAATGTAAACAATATAATTACACGTTGCTTTTACTAAACCATTAATCTCGTGGTTATGATTCATCTTTAAGGTGGAAGTCGTGGTTCAACCCCTGAACAAGATAGAGAAGGACGTCTCGGCACCTCTCCTCACATTAACAGGTTCCTAGCAAGAGAACCACCTGATGGCTGTGAGAAAGTCAATCTCAAATTTGTAGAGGATGCTAGGTAATTTCATTTGCATGTTCATTTTCACGTACGAGATGATTCGATAAGAATTTTCATTTATAATAATAAATTAAAATACTATCCCTCGATTTACGAAGAATACCGTGTAGATCTTTTGTTTGGATTCACCCTTAGCTAAAAATTGCTGTACCATTATCCAAAATATTGTTTATATTATTAAATTTGTATTGAATTAATTATTTAGCTAAAGTAGCTGCGAGTGCGAAGGTATAGTATTTCGTTGGGATCAGAGAGCCCGTTCAACATTAGAGTCATTTTATAGGAAATTATTACCAGATTTTCGTTTTTAACAAGTTTTATTTTGAAACCTTGAAAATTTTGTAGATTGGGGACAGGTTATATTACCGCATTAAGATAAAACAGTGATGGAAATTCTTCTTGACTCGGTGTATTCGTACTGTCCAACAAATTTTAATTTGATGCGCTGAACACGAATCTAATCGTCGTGTCTTGAATTAATTTATTGAAACCGTGTGTGCAAGTTCCACACGTTCTTTGAGTCGAGTAGGGACAACGTAAATTGATTTCGATTGAGATCGAGTGTGTTTCGTGTGCGTGGCTGTGATTAGAATTTTGGAATATACTATAATAAGTGTCTATAGATGCACTTCAGCGTCACTGAAGCAATAATATTTCTATGCATAGGCGACCCATGATAGACTTGAGCAAACTAGACTATTGCCCAAAGCCGTGTGTAGCATTCCAGTTAAAACCTAGCTTGGGATCAGCGTTCCTGCCATTACAACAGCCAGCCAGTCCAACGATGGTTGCAAGTGCATCACCCTCTTCGCATACAACACCAACTACACCTCCTCCAAATCCATAGTCCTACTCTCCACCTTACGGAGTAATGTTTATAAACCCGATTGGTATATATATTTTTTTTTACCGACCTGATGGGTAGAAAGTGGTTTAGTTTGACACAAAAGCATATACACCGACAATGAGAAAAAAAGTTACCGAAAAGCAACCTGTTTCCAGTGCGACAAACACACACCCCCCAACTTTCGGGTAGTTCGGGAAGTTCTAATAATTACGTCGACATACACACGAGAATATATCGAATGGCACCCAAGAGAGCTCCGTTTAAAACGTTCGAAACAATAAATAAAAAAAACGAGGAACAATAATTTGTGATAAACTAAAAAGGGGAAAGAACGATGACGAAAGAGAAAAAAACGACATTTAGGAATGAACATTGTGTTCTACAGGGAAAAAGACTAATAAAAATTGTGTATTCTAAATTTAGTGCTAAAAGTGTGCTAAACGACTTTAGTTTTGTATACAGGGATAAAAAGAAATATTCAAAATGTCGAAAAAAGTATTAAATTTGATTGTTGGGAAAGGCAAAATTCTACTGATACAAAGAGAAAAGAAAAGAAGAAGAAATGAATGGGTACATGTGCCTGGATTTATGTACATTATGTGCCCTCCTCTATAATATTCTCATTAGATCTTTATCAGTTTCGAGATGATTCGATTTTTGCATAGCGAAATGAAGAAGGAAAAGGAAACGAAGCACCTGTTAGAATTTTATATTGTTTTGTATTATTACTCGTACGTTGAGAATATTCAAGTTATTATTACATGAGGAGCTCGAAAATAGTGTATCCCTATGGTGCATTATTTCGTTTCATTTTTTTTTCTTTTAGAATTACCTTCTCTAGATTTATATATGTACACACATTGATACATACATACACACAGACACATTCTTTACCCGTCTCTTCATTTCGTCTTTTTTAAACGACGCATATGTAAGATAAAGGCATACATTAATTGTCACAATAGTTTTTATTTTGTATTACGTGTACACAACCGTGCACTATTTTTTTTCTCGCATAGCTTCTTCTCCTTCCTTTTATAGTGATTTTTCTTAGGCAGTAAGATTTCTACTTTTTTTTCGACTGGTAAAAGAACGAAAAAAAAAAGAACACTTTGCTCGAGACTACAGTGTTCAGTGTCATAAAAAAGCAAACTTATGGAACTTAAGTTAATCAAGCAAGAGTATATTTTATTAATCGATAACGTTTTTAGGGACTATACCATAGGGCTACAAGATTTTTGGTTTAACTTGTATTATGTTAGTTTACTATCTGAATATGTACAACCAATACAACATGTAATGACAGGTTGACGGATATATGATAAATAAGAGTGAACCTAAACGATACAAGGTGGAAATGTAATGAGTAATAATATGGAGAGCGGTAAGATTTAAACAATTTTTGACTGAGGCAACAAGTTGGCGACACGTGCTTTAAAGCCAGTGCGGTGTGTCAGATGTGCAGAATGGAATGGCTCCCTAACTTGGCACAGTATTGGTGTGACTAGGTTTTTGTATTAAACGCGGAAGCGACGAAATGATCGAGAGAAGGTTTTATCAATCTGCGTTCTATACAAATGACAGTATGTATGTGTTGTGTAATATCAGAATCCTGTTTAAACCATCCACGAATAACACACAAATACGGAGACTCGTCGTAACTAATATACCGAGAGACAAAGAGAAGAAGTGGAAAAAAAGAATAATACCGATTTTGTACGAACGTAACGGACAGACACGATGGAAACTTAGGAACTAATTTAATCACTCAAACTAACGCTATAGCATTTTAAAAATATTTTTAACGCGCGCGGCCTGTAGAAACGATTTTACTCCCAATAAAAAATCTACCGACAACGGATTAGCAAGCGACTTTTTAAATTTCTTTCTTACGGATAAGAATAATCAAAGGAATATCAAATATTGTAGGAGATATTTTGATATGAACTACTATACTCTCTATTTAAAAAAGAACAAAGAAAAACGACAAAAAGAAAAAAGAAGGAAGAAAGAAACAAAGTGTGACGAAGAAGCGGTGAAGAAGAGAACGAGAAGAAAATGCGAGAGAAGCGAAAAGACGGAAGAGAGAGAGTTATTCGTGCGATGAGTTTAACTTTATTATTTAGTATACGCAGAACATAGCCACTCAAGAAGTTCAATTTATTTTTTTGCTCTGACTAAACGCGTTCAGAAAGGAAACGGTTTTCTGCAACGGATTTAATAGTTACGGTCCGACGGATAAGGATCTTGATATGAAAAAAATATAAGATCGAGAGCAGGGAAGAACAAGTTTTTTTTTAATATAATAGTAATATACTTTCTAATATTGTAATGTATCTAGCTACGACAGTGAAGGGAAGTGGAAGGGAAGGAAAAGAAATGAGATGTTAACACATAAAGTACCTGGCACACTGGTCTATGCTGTCTTTTATCCAGCTCACTAGGAAGTTCATGCCTTAGAATGCGTGGCAAAGTGTGCTAAATAGACAGGAAGGTTAATCAGAGAGTCAGGATATATAAAGAAAAAAAAAAAAGAAATATGCACTGGCTAGTTAACGAGTATACAATACAAGAAAAAAAAACTAATCTGCTATCTACTAGCTTAAGAAGAATCTTTTTTTCTATTTATTTTCGCTATGAACCTAAATGACATTATCTCATCGCTGTAAGGATTATTACGTGAAATTTGTCAATGCGTCGTCGAGTTTACAAAGCGCTCCAGGATATAGAAAAAAAAAAGAAAGGAAACCGACAGATTAAAGAAGAAGAGAAAAAAGAAAAACTTATCGATCACGCGTTTCATCTGTTGGCATATTTTCACTTCAACGGAGGAAAGCGAGTATGTAAAACAAAAAATAAAAGATAAAGAAACCAAGAGGCGATAACAAAGGAGGATGTTTTAACACGTAAACAGACATTGTATTAATCATAGTGAATAAAAGGAAAAAGAACGTTTCATACTTTTACTAAATAAGCAGAGGAGGAAAAAAAAAGAATTACTTTAGAGAGAAAGGCTAGCCTTATTATTTTTTAACTACACTCGTAAGGCTCCACTTTTTAACCTTCATGTACTTGCGTAATGTGTTATCATTGATAAGCTTTTGTTGTGAGTTCTCCTGGAAAAAAAGAAAAGAAAACAGAGAGGAATGCGTGTAAAGACTGCTAACACTAAAGATTACCTGTTGTTTGGATATAGGAACTGAAAATTGGCGAAAAAAAAATTAATGCAAAATACGGAGAATTAGGCTCAAATTCGTAATCTCTCTTTCTCTCTCTCTCTCTCTCTCTCTCTCTTTCTCTCTTTCTCTCTATCTCTCTCCGGTTACTTATGAAACGATATAGGGGATAATTACTCTAAAAAAAAAAAAAAAACGATTCGTTAACTAAATAATCCTTACGTGGCTACTGTTCGGTACATTCTTTCTACATATCTAAAATCTGAGCAGGCTTCAGAAATGGCAAAATGATTATGTCAATTACGAGTTCATTTATCCCTAGGACTGTCCAAACGTATCGTTGTAGTGTCTCGCCTAAACAACCAAAAGAAAAAAAAAGAACGCAACAAACAACAAACCGATTGTTTGGGATTGTACATTGTAATTTGTAAGATGCTCATGAATGACACTTGTGCAAACGTTTTTTAGTGCATAAAGACAACACGTACGCATAACACGTTGTACAGTGAATGATATCTCGCGGAAGAAACGTAAAGACAAAAGGGAGAAGAAAAAAATATATGACAAACGAAAGGGAACGAAAAAAAAAACGAAGACAGATTTTTATATATTTGGTGAAGTTAAACGCAGCTTTTATCCAATTGTTTTTATAATAAATATATGAAATATTATTTATTGTTTTCTTTATTCTGGGTGACTCAACCTTTTTCTATCGAGTGTAACGATTCCATGTAAATGACGTTGTACATAGAAAATTGACAAAATTAAGGATTTTATATATATTATATGTTAATGTTCGATTGTTTTTCTATTTTTTTTTAATGCTTTATGACGAGAGGGGAAAGAAATATTTATAGCTGATTTTCGGATGTTTATTGGAGTGGGGGAGGGGGGACAAGGGTTTTCTTGGTTGATCCGGACTGTTTTATTTGTTAATTGCGACGCGGAGTATCTTACAATGTATAGCGATGGAGAAAGGCAATGCTGTTAGAAGATTCGCAACGGTACATCGAAAATCAATAAACTTAAATAAATACATTATAAGGATCTATCTCGAATCTGTCCTAGGGCTAAATCAAAATTAGTCAGCGAAGTGAGCTAGTGAATGTAAATAATAATTTAAAGCCGTTTGACGATGAAACCTTTGTACGGAACGTAGTGACTAAGGCCAACGAATTCTGTACTTTTCGTGTGTCTCTCGCGGAAGTTCGTTGAACGAAAGGAAAGGAAAACTTGTGGATCAATGCGAACTTTTAAGAATGTGTATTAAAAACAAACAAACAAACAAAGATATTACCACGAAACACTGGCCTGTCCATAGTCAACTGAGATCAGACTCATTTTTCCGAACAGCACAATGCAATTATCAAAATCATAGTAAAGCGTTGGCTTTTTTCCTTTCTGTTTCTGTACATATTAATTCGAAGTCCTAAGCACATTTTTGTTATCGTTTTTATTCACGGTCGAAATTTTATGGATGTGAAGTTTTGTTTTTTCTTCTCTCTCTCTCTCTCTCTCTCTCTCTCTCTCTCTCTCGAATTTCTTAAATTTTGTATTTTGTATTTGTATTCGTATTTTGGACGACGTTGGTATTGAATTTAGATCGATACGTTTCAACGGACGGGTCGTTTATGTATCAGTATTGTAAAGTATCCTAATTTTCACACGGTCGAGATTTCATTTTCACTTTGATCCGAATGGATTTTTTCATGAAACGTCGAACATTTTTGTGTAGATAAACTCATATTTTTCTGTGGTTTAAAAATACTCTTTTTCTTTCTCTCTCTCTCCATCTATCTGTCTATCTATTTTTCTCTTGTTTTTTAAGCGATAAGTTTATACATTGTATTTTTTCATGCATTATCGAATCTCAAAATATGAAGGCAAATTAAAGTGTAAGGTTTAGTACGTACGAATATTATTGCCTTATTTTCGAGTATTCTTATCATTTATTATACATTATTTATATTTGATATTCAAATGTTTTAACGATTCGTATATTTAGAAATATTTTTAAAATACGTTTAATCTACTCTGACTTTTTCCTTACCATTCTCCTTCTTTTTTTTACGTTCTTTTTTAGAAAAGAAAATAATTTTGTATTTGTGTCTCCTTGTTTCTATCGATCGTTAAGTATCGTTTCACCATAACGAACTGATTGAGCAAAGGATTCGTTCGATGATTTTCTCACCCTCTCGCAGGACAACTTATTATACAGCGTGACCAATAATTATGGTACAATCGGAAAGGTTTATGTATTCAATGTGAAAAAAAAACAAGTCGAAAATGTAGGACGAAATTTTTAGGTACGAGCCTTCGTTGTCGAGAAAACTGAATTTGAATAAATTAATTCTGACCATGGTTAACTGTTTCTACTTGCTCGTGTAAGAATCTTTAAATCTTTGATCTTCTCGAAAGCGAAGTATGATAAAATTTTGTTCTGTATTGTTGGCTTTGTTCATTCACCGGAGATGGGATAAAATATTTAAAAAAATATTCAACGAGTACTTAGAAAAAAAGAGCAATATTTTTAAGTAGATTAAAATCGGTAATGAGTAAATTTTTCTGTAAAAATATGTCTATTCTCCCTAATTTAACAGGTACTCAGAGGCACTCAATTTGGAATTGAGTAAGTATTCATGTTCTTAGATGTATTTGACTACTTCTATTTAAATTGAGTAAGTATTCAAGGACTCGGATCTCGATGGAACGAGTATCTCAGTACTTCAGTAGATCCGTGCAATAATAAGAGCTCTAAATTGCAACCCTGTAATTTATGACTAATATTTGAAATTTCAAAAATGAAACTGAAGTATGCAATGAATTGGGCTCCATTTTTAAGAAAATTGTCTTTCTAATTGTACCATAAATATTGAGACATCCTGTATTGTATAATATTTGGCAATGAATGTGTCTGATTTGTAATCGATTTTCTAAGTAATGTAAACGCGTATGGTTACGTTATGGAACTTACTATGATTATGATGCTATGATTGCGACGCGCTAATAAAATAGATTCCATAGTCTCGTTTAAAGCGTAATTACAATTAATACATTGACTGCCACGCAGTCTTACTTATTACGATACGTCCGTATCGAATGAAACGTAAGCGACGTTTTTAAACCCTGTCAAACAGACAAATGTCGATCTGTCGAGGTTTGTTGCTCTGCCGGGGTAAGAAATAAATAAAAAACAGATGAGGTTCGTCACGCGCCATTGTCAAACACACACCTATATTAACAATAATAATACCGTTGGTTCCTTTGTAACAGAGAAATGCATTACGGTTCCACACACTCTCGGCGGTCAAGGTATTAACGATGATTATCATTAATGACTCTTTAAACTTTGCTATTACAAGAAACTTTTACATCTCAATATGGAAAGGTAAAAGAGCGAACGCGGCCCGTGTGTTTATCGGTCAGTACAAATAACTAATTCGAACTAACAATTTTGTGAAATTATACTTGAAAGATGCGCGCGCACGCGTACCATTGTTCGCGCAAGTTTCGATAGACTTGAGGGACAATGATCGACGCGTGAGACTCGTTCTTCGGCAAATTGGTTGGCTTGAGAAATTCTTTCTTGTCTTACCTCTCCATAGTGAGACTCCTATGCAAACTTGTTAAACCTGTGAATCTTATATGCGAATTAGTTGTATTATTTACCAGCATAATACTGTATGTACTTGTTCCAATAACAATATGCACTTTTATTTTTATCATAAAGTATAAATGGAAAAGTGTACCTTTTTATATTACTGTTAAGGCGCCTTATATGAATAAAATTTTTAGAAAATGAGATTTAACTTAATATCGTACAATTTAATGGTGTAACAGCTATTTTACAATACTTTCGTTTTGTTCTTTGTATTCCATTTCACAATCTCTATTTTTCGTTTGTGCGTACACACACGTTTAATCAATCATCTTTCAGTATCGAAACTTCGATTCGTTACATTTTTTTTTTCATTTTTACAAACTACATTAAAAAAAATATTTTTCATGTGTTTATTATAAACTATATATATATACAACAAATTTATATAGTATATAAGAAATATATTTTTTTAACTGACTGAAAGGTTGGAGGTAGGATTAGAATTTCTCTCTAAGCATGAATTAGACTTTTAAAAGATAATTACATATACATAGACATTTGTAAAAAAATAATGCATACTTTTGTAAAAAAAAGGAATAATTTTTAATTATTTTGGCTACATATTAATTTTTATACAGATTATCATATATAAACAGCATATGTGTGGATGTATGTTAATTATGACTGTATACATACAGGCATATGCTCACCTCTTTAATTGTCAATTATATATATATAATTGACAATTATGTATATACACACACACATATATATGTTCTATATACATATATAGAACAACATAAGTATTTTATACATTAAATTAAAAAGGCTTCATGTATGTACAAATTGTCTATAAAAACATTAATAATTATAAACCCATGTATTGAGGGGAAGAAGAAAATGTGTTTCTTGTAGAATTATTTTTCCTCGAATCCTCAGTGTTAGGGTTATCGCTAAAAACAAAACCAGTATCTATTTTAATCGAAATAAATTTTATCTTTAATCTTTCAAAACAAAATTCGCTTATTCCAGCTGCGAATTATAATGTTTCGACTATTTACCCGAAGAACGGCATCAGAGATATAAGCGTCTGCCTGCTTGGTCTGGATGAGAATGCGGGTGAACATTGAGCTAATCTCCCGACAACTCTTCTCAACCATTGCTGTAACTTTTGCCGCCTATCTTCAACAAACTTAGCGTCCTAAAAACGAAAGATAAAAATTTAATAACGAGTTGCAATTTCGAAACGTTTACCGCTGTTCATAAATACCTTATTGCCTATCGTTTTCTTTGGCGGAAAATCAAAAGTAGTAACCACGGTGTCATGTTTCTTCAGTTCCCTATAAAGCGCGTAAAATTGCGCGTAACGCCTATAAATATTCCATTCAGTGTCTCTAATGCGCACATATATCTGCAACGAGCAATATAATTTATATTTCTTACATTATTGTACATTTATTTTTTAACCCTTGGACAGCGGTGTTTGCATGTATTTTATACTTAACACTGCGTAACATAGTGTAAGAATTTCTTTCGGAATTATTCTTCGGAGAAGCTTTTAGAAATATATTTAAAATAATTGCTCGTGAATTGAAATGGTCGAAAATGTTCGCTTTCCAAGGGCTCAAAATGATGATTTATGAGTCAGTTTAGAGTACCTGATAGACGTGATGTATATCGGAAGTTTGGCCAGTAAGGAATGCGGATGGAATCCAAATGTGTATGAGGCATGGTGGTTCCGATGGTAAGTCATCCTCATTTATGGGGCCACGAAGACACTCTAATTCTGCTTGCAATAACTTCACTAGTCTGTCCCTAAACATTTTAATTTTCAACATTGACATAATGCGCCTATATGATCTGTACACAGGTAAATTAGTCATACCTATCAGTTAATTGAAGAGTTAATCTAGCATTAAATTCCATCAACTCTGCATGCATATCGGCAACCTGTATTAATTTTTCTTCGTATAGCTGAGCTTCGTTATGATAATCTAATGATGGTTCCTCTTCCGACACTGTGGTAGCATCCGAATCTCTTCTTAACATTTGTACTGCTGTTACATATTTGCGTAACTGTTGCCTCAATAGTTCATTCTCTCTATATTTATATTAACACACTGAATATTAATTACTTCCTGTAGATAAGTAGCACAAAATAAACATCAGAAAAGTATTACCTGTTCAATGCTTGTATCTGCAATTCGTGTCTCTCGAGATAGTTTTGGTGCTGTCTTTGCAACCGAGCAAGCTGAGATCTACTAGCCACAGCATCCTCCCTAGCTTGTTCTAATATCTCATTCATTGCTAACATTTTCACTCTCAATGTTTCTACATCTAAACTCTCATGATCTACGTGAGCATCCAAGCCTGCTAACGGTTCTGTGGCTTCCATTGCAGCTTCCGCTATTTCGGATGAATTCTGAGAGAAACAAATCAGCTTACATAAATATTTAATGCTTTTAACACATTATCTACCAGCGATTATTTCATAATTTTCCACTTCAGGTAGATAAGGTGTTAACTTTTGACTAATTAATTACACTGTCCAACGCAAACTTCTCGTCTCGATCGGACAGTTAATTACCTGAATATACAGTACATACATCTAAGTAGTTTGGCAACGCTATTAACATATCGTCTAACGTTTGATCTAAAGGCGAAACAGGAACAAGACCACCCATGTTACCGGAATCTGTGACCGGAGTTAATACTTTCTCCTCTTCTAAGGGTTCACTGAAAATTTAAAAGGTATTAGTACGAAATATAAATCGGGAGATTAATTGACTTCATAACTGGAACTATATTTATTGTATTTACCTACCATTTCTCCCATTCCGAACCTTCTTTACTGACTTCTACATTCTCATCGTTTGATACGTTATTTGTCTGAGTTTCAGATACCGATAAAGAAGACGACGGGGTATCCTTCGTGGAAGTTACTACGGGAGAATTCAAACATGTTGGAGGAGCGCTGACTGAAACGTTGGCTTCCATGGTCTCTTGCTCGTCAGTTTCATTATCAAACGAAATTATAGTTGGTACTTTCTTTCTCTGTTTCGACTGGTTCGAAATAGGCCCTACTTTCAAAAGTGTTGCAATTACTATGACGTTCAAATTTATATTCGGCTATTAACACTAGGTTTACGGGAGACGTTCTATTATTTTTCATAGTTCAATAATTTAACAAATTTATTTCATTGGGTATATATTGTTAAAAAGATGACTAAAAATTTGGATAGATACATTCTCGGTTTGTTTATAAAGTAATATAACATAGTCACTTTTAGTGCTCTGTAATCCTAGCATTAAATATTTAATTACCTGGTATTGTGGTTGATATGATCGGTTCAGACAGTGAAACTTTTTGTCTATCAGCTTCTTTTCCCCTGGAATTGTTATCTAATTCTTCATTATCTACCCTAATGGCGAATAAAATGCTACCAAGTCCTAAGAATAAAGATAACGTTTAATTGATTTGGAGAGATAAAAAACAAAATACAAAGCACATTTATCACTTGTATGTATACCTGCAGCTACATTTGGCAATACTGCACTTCGTTCTTGGTCAAGTAAAAATGCCCAATCTTCGTAAAAAGAAGATAATATGTTAGGGTCAAGTATAGCATGTAAATGACGTTCGAGAGAACGTTCATTTAAAACAGCTCTTAGCCATGCTCTGCCCCTACCATAATCTGTGTGAACTTTCTGTAGTATGCTAAAACGTTCTTGTTCGTGCCATGTTAATTGTTCCTTTATACATGGCCAAAATGCTACGTCCGACGTGTTGCCTGATTTTAAATTGGCACCAGACACTATGTCGGACACATGCCTATAAAAACAAAGGAAACATGAGTCAACACCATGATCTGCAAAATGACAAACCTATTAGTCATGCCATTATATTATCACTCAAGTTGATAAAAGAAGCTGTTGATAAATACTTCCTATGTGTTGTGCAATATTTTTAATAATGTGGAAACAAATAAAATTTACTGTTATAATTTTGGTATAAAAATAAACGTGAAATGTGTATGGAAAAGTGGGAGTATAATTGCCCTGCAATACCTTAGAGCAGAGTTCAGTTTTTCTATGTAATTTACACGTAATCCATGACTGAAGATCGATTCGAATATTTGGCACAGCTGTTTCACGCATATGTCTGACTCAGTTGCCAATTCTGTACGCCCACCGAACCTAATATGACACTTTTTAGCGGTTGCCAATAAATCCTCCAATAGTTTCTGCCTCTCGATCGCATGATCATAAGTATGATTAGCATCGATTACATTATGCGTGCCTGGCACTATTGCTGACATCATACGCAAAGCCTGAAACATATACGTGTTAATATGGTAAATATTAAAATATGGTTTAAAGAATAATTATATAATGGTAAATTCGTGTGTGAACATTAATCTAATAAAGACGTATTACATATTTTCAATGACTTCATTCGCGGCATATATACAAACCATAATTATTTAAATTCTCGTTAAAGATCTCGACACTTTTTAACACGAGAACAGTCATTTCTTTGTTCGTAAAGCTAGACGCGTGTAATTCTCAACTGTACAAAAACAGTGTATGCATTAAACGCTTTCTAATGCGCAATTTCTATGTGATCTGTTCCGGTACAGGAAGCAGAGTTTACATCTTCTTTCGGCGGTCAACGAGACGTTTAATTATCGCTCGTATTATGTACTTTGTTAGGCCTGTCATGTAACAAGTTCCTCATTAACAGGATATATAGGTTGACACTGGCAATGAGAAGTTCAAGCAACACAGCGATTTCTGTCGTGTAAAATAGAGATACACACCATTGATACGAATCAGTGATGATCACCGTTTATTTCCTTTCAAATTACAGCCGTCATTAAAAAAAGTCGTACAAAAGACGTACATAAATATACAATCACATCTAGCAATTGTTATACGTAGGTTTTTCATCGAGAACGTAACAACATCGTGACTGCTCCATGACAAGTGAAAACGAGACTGTTAGTCCTCCCTGACAAACTGGTAAATGAATTTACATAGCAGGAAAAATTCAGGGGCGGAACTTGGCCTCCTCCATCCTCGATGCTTTTCGTCGATCACAGATCTGTCATGAGAGTGACAAAACAGACATAGAAAAAATGCCGTCGTTCGCGACGTAACTTAGGCGCGTTATGTCGCGTGTTTCGTCGAACACGCATCCGATGGACACCAATTTGACTTATTTAGGAACGCGTTCGTTTGATTTTACCATCGGTGGTAATTTGGCCATAGATTAGCTAGAGCAACAAAGTTAGCAGATGTAATGTGGGCTCGTCTTTACCTCCGATCGATTGTGGGTACCGCGCTTGCGCACTCAGCGTATTCCGCCCTATTCTGCGAGCCGGGCGGAATGCTTGCCCTTTTCGTTTTGAACTCTCGAGCGAGACGCACGTTTCTACCGGAGCTCATATATATTTCGTTTCGTATTAGTGAAGTGTTCTTGTACTCGCGAAAGCTCCGAGCATCGCTTAGATGCTAAATCTTCAGTTCTGTGCTGCTTGACATCTCTCGCTGCACTCTGTCCTCTCTAGACAAGCAGTCTCTCCGAATCTGCCGCCAAGAGCAGATGCAGTTATTTACTCCATCGTAGATCCAATACCAACAACTGGCGACCCTGACGTCGAAGAATGATGGAAGCAACAGCGCAAAATTTGGCAGTAGCAGTTCATATGCCCAAATTCTGGGCGGACAGGCCGGCGCTATGGTTCGCGCAACTAGATGCCCAATTTGCCCTGAGAGGTATCGCTCCAGAAGAAACAAAGTACCACTACGTGGTGTCGCAGCTCGACGCGAAGTCGGTTCGCGAGGTGGAAGATATCTTGCTCAACCCGGAGGAACACGGGAAATACACGAGGCTGCGTACGGAGCTCATCAGCCGTCTCTCGACGTCAAAAGAGAGGAATATAAAGCAGCTCCTCGAACACGAGGAAATAGGGGATCGAACTCCGTCTCAATTCCTGCGGCACATACGGAGCCTGGCGGACAACGATGTGCCGGAAGGGTTTATTAAAACATTATGGATGAGCAGATTGCCCGTGGTTGTGCAATCGATGCTGGCTACCCTGGAGGGCGTCGACGTGGACAAAATGGCGGCCTTCGCGGACCGACTTGCCAAGGTGACCGCCATTCAAACTCCGGGCATGCCGTCATTGAGCCAGGTGGCAGCATTCGGCGACATTAAAACTCTTACGGAGCAGATAGTAACCGCACTGGCGACCACCAATCTGGAGGGCAGAGGGCGCCAACCAGGGCGCAGCACGTCCAGCAGTCGGTACCGCAGACGTTCCCGATCCAAGTCGAAGGCCGAATCTCGCCCCAGCGGCATCTGCTGGTACCACGGGCGATTCGGGGACAAGGCAATGAAGTGCACGAGGCCGTGTTCATTCCAATCGGGAAACGACCAACAGAGTCGCTGATGGCGACAAGCGGCCCTGAAAGGTCGGCACGTCGCCTTTTCGTAACCGACGCGACAACGAAGACCCAGTACCTGGTCGATACCGGGGCTGAGGTCAGCGTGTTCCCGCGGAAGAAAGTTAGCGGTGCGCGAACGAAGTCGAGCTTTCTGCTCACCGCGGCGAACGGTTCGCTAATTAATACTTACGGACACATATTGATTAGTGTAGACTTAAGATTACGCCGGGAATTTCCGTGGACATTCATAATCGCAGACATTGAGCGACCCATTATTGGTGCGGACTTTTTAGCCAGATTCGGTCTCCTGCCGGACGTCCAGGACCGTCGGTTGATCGACAAGATCACCGGTCTATCGGTAACAGGAACAATACCGCCCGGAGCGGTCGAATCGGCTCAATGCATGGCACCAGTACGCGACAGTGCAGTATACGCGTTGCTGAAACAATTTCAGTGTATCACGCGTCCCTCGGTGGGTGGCAGCGCGGCGAAACACCATTTGAAGCATCATATCGTGACTACACCTGGACCTCCCGTATCGCAACGACCGCGGCGTCTCACGGCGGACCGTCTGAAGGCGGCGAAGCGGGAGTTTGAATATATGCTGCAGCAGGGCATCGCTCGTCCATCTAAAAGTGCCTGGGCATCACCGCTACACATGGTGCCCAAAAAGAATAGTGAGTGGCGTCCGTGCGGGGACTATCGCGCGTTGAATGTTAGGACGGTACCCGACGCGTACCCAGTGCCGCATATACAGGACTTCGCGCATAGTTTACACGGGAAAACCATATTTTCTAAGATAGACTTAGTGCGCGCGTACCATCAAATCCGGATCGCGGAAGAGGATATACATAAAACCGCAATCACTACACCATTCGGGTTATTCGAATTCCCGGTGATGACGGTTGGATTGCGAAATGCTGCGCAAACGTTTCAACGTTTTATGAACGAAGTAGTGCGCGGGTTAGACTTTGTATATGTGTATATTGACGACGTGCTTGTGGCGTCGGACTCGAAAGAGCAACACCTCGGACACTTGAAACAGTTGTTCCAGAGGTTCGCCAACTTCGGAGTGGTGATAAATTCGGCAAAGTGCGAATTCAGCGTGCCGGAGGTGCCTTTCCTCGGGTTCATGGTCGGCAAAGCAGGTATTTGTCCGCTAGCCGATAAGGTGGAGGCCATCACTCGTTACTCCAAGCCGGTAAACCAAGCCGAGCTAAGCAGGTTCCTGGGCATGGTGAACTTTTACCGGCGGTGCATCCCTGAGGCGGCGGACATTCAAGCCCCACTTGTGGCTTGCCTGTCATCAGGCAAGAAGAGCGAGCTCGTGGAGTGGACACCGGAGGCGGACTTGGCGTTCACGAGGACGAAGGCGGCTGTGGCAGCTGCAACCACACTGGCGCACCCCTTAGCCAAGGCCAAACTGGCCATGATGGTGGATGCCTCGGACATCGCGTTGAGAGCAGTGTTGCAGCAGTTCCAGCATGGTACCTGGGAACCGCTTGCTTTCTTTTCCAGGAAGTTGAACCCGGCGCAGCGGAACTACAGCGCGTATGACCGAGAGCTGCTGGCAATGTACGCGGCGGTGAAATATTTCCGCCACGCGGTGGAAGGCAGGAATTTCACCATTTTCACCGATCACAAGCCGCTGACCTTCGCCCTCAGCCAGAAGCCGGAGAAATGCACGCCGGTACAGTACCGCTACTTGAACTATATCGCACAGTTCACCACAGATGTGCAACACGTCAAGGGCGCAGATGACACCACCGCCGATGCTCTATCGCGCATCGAGGAGGTGGTTGCACCGGTGGATTTTCACGAGCTCGCCGACGCGCAAGGTTCGGACTCCGAGCTGCAGCAGTTGATGACAGACCCCAGAGGCCTGGTCATTAAGAAGATCCGCCTCCTGCAGCCCAGCATGGACGTGTATTGCGACATTTCCACCGGCCATGTACGTCCACTGGTGCCGGCAGCCTTTCGCAGAGCCATTTTTAACAGCCTACATAGTCTGACACACGCCGGACCCAAGGCAACCACGAGTCTGGTCACGCAGCGCTTCGTCTGGCCGTTCGTCAAAAAGGATTGCCGCACCTGGACACAGACGTGCATGCAGTGCCAACGGGCGAAGATCTCACAACACGTGTGGACGCCGGTCGGGGAGTTCACCGCTCCCACCGCGCGTTTCGACCACACTCACGTGGATATCGTTGGATCACTGCCGCATTCCAGGGGCTATACGCACTACGTGACCTTCATCGACCGCTTCTCCAGATGGCTGGAGGCATTCCCAGTGGCTGACATCAGTGCGGAGACCGTCGCGCGAACACTGTTTGCGGGCTGGATTTCGCGCTACGGCGTTGCACTGACGATAACGACGGACCAGGGTCGACAGTTGGAGTCCGTGCTGTTTAAAAGATGGGCACGAGCGCTGGGAGGGGAGCACCATTGGACGACCGCCTACCACCTTCAGACCAACAGGGCCGTGGAACGGCTACACCGGCAGCTGAAGGCGGCCATCATGTGCCGTCAGGAGGAAACCTGGTCGGAGGCGCTTCCGGCAGTCCTGCTCGGCATTCGGGCAGCAGTCAAGAAGGACAGCGGGACGACACTAGTAGAAGTTTTTTTCGGGGAGACTCTGCGTCTTCTCGGCGACCTGATTGCAGGCAACGACCAGGTAGAACTATCTTTCTTCGTGGAGCAGCTGCGAGACCACCTGGGGTCGCTTAAGCCGGCTCCGACAGCGCTTCGCGGTCATCGACGAGTATTTGTATTCAAAGAACTCGACACGCCATCGCACGTGTTGGTGCTTCGCGACGCGGTTAAAAAACCGCTACAACCACCGTACAAGGGACCGTATTTAATTTTACGCGGTAATAATAAGAACTTTATACTTAAAATAGGACAACGCAATTTAAATGTAAACAAAGATATGCTTAAGCCAACGTTTCTGGTCAGCGAGAACAAGTGGTACCGAACAATCATGTGCAATATCAGCTAGAGCCTCCCAAAGACCGAGCAATTTTCCTATTACCTATAAATGTTATGTATACATCCATGTTCTTATTCCAGCGAAGTTTATACAGACGTACGTACATATTTTGACGTTGTAGCACCGTAGAGTTATGTATATATTTTTTCTATATAGCGCGTACATTGTCATTATAACTAAAGAAAAATAGAATTGGTATGTTAGATTGCGTCTCACACGCCATTACTGTCGAGGGGGGTGGTCTAGGGAGTATCAATGCAGTAGCCTAGTGCATCCGCTAGGCGACGCAGCGGGCGCCAGAGGTGCCAACACGGAATAGCAGGACTCGAGGTGTCTAGGGATTTCCCCCGAGACACGAATAATGATTAGAGGGAGAATGAGTCAGAGGGAGAGGGAGAGGGAGAGGGAGAGGGAGAGAGAGAGAGAGAGAGAGAGAGAGAGAGCCCTGTTGTATATACATGTATATTTGAGGAGACTAACGTGGGTCGCAAGAATAGATTGATAGGGTACACTCTTCTAATAGACTTTGCAGACAGAAATATTTAATATATAGCATCATATATTAATATAATATTCTGTAATAATATAATATCACACTAGATAATAATATCATATATATAATATCATACTAGATATAAGACTAACTTTAAGATACCTATATGATATTTCGGGGACACCAAGCATAACATTCTCTTATCTCTATTATAAGTAGCTCTATAAATAGTTCTATAAGTAGCTCTATAAGTAGAAGTTGCCACAGAACCGGACGGTTAGGTATAATATTTACAGTATAATAAACTGTTCACTAATTTTAAACTCGCCGACGAGACTAATGTTAGTCTTTTCCAAATAGTTTCTGATTTGATCGCATTTATCATTTTCTCTTTTTCGCGTGTTTTTTTTTCGTCTCGTCGGGAGAATTTATTTTTCGTCGTTAACGAAGGTCTGTACAAAAAAGGTTATGATCCGTTTATAAATCGCACGCTGATGCGGGCGGGGTAACGTTCCAGTTCTGAAAGGTTGGCAAGTGGTCTTTGAGAACTGGTTCATCGGGCGTTCACCCCGGCTCGAACAGAGCACGATTTATCGTAACTTATGAACACATAGGACGAAGTAACGGCCATATCTTACGACCCTATCGCACGGTTCTGGTGTCTTTCAGGGGATACAGGAGTGTGTATTACTGGCCTGTGCCGGTGATGACAAGGCCACCGAAAAGTCTGAATCTAGCACCAAGTCATCATGTCGGGCGCGCCATCTAGAAACACCAAACAGTTTCCCAGTTTCGCAATTTTCGATATTTGTCAAAATTTTTAATTCGAAATGTCTCTCACAAAGAAAGACTGAAATAATAGAAAAATTGAGATATAGAAGGGCTGAAATATAGAAAAACTGATATTTGGTGTTTCGAACCAGGTGGGGTGGATTATAATTTTTAGGAGATAGGACGCAGTTTCGAACCTACCTATGAATTTTGCTTTGAGCCTGACCTAATCATATACAGTGATTTCTCTATATATGTCGCCAAGACCTGTATGGTAAACGTCGCGGAATTATCCCCCTCGACCGCTGCGTTTACCTGTCAAGTGCCGCGAAGCTCGAGAGACCTTGGACGCCGAGGAGTGTACACATAACACGGCTCGCTTATGTCTATTGAACGATACATGACGCTGCAAAGATTGAAGACGTGTTGTTGACATATATCGAAAATTCACTGCATTCGCGTATCTCGAAGGGGCGAAAAATATTTGTTAAGTTTATTATTGCTGACAACTGATCAAGATTTACCAGACAGATATCCTAGACACTGGTTCAAATTCTGTAGCTCTCCTCCGTTGCTTCACGTTTCTTCATACTTTGTCAAACTTCATGAACTATTTGCTTAATACAACCTGTCGAGGTGCAAATATAAGTACTAAAAATCGAAGGAATCATTACTTGTCGAACTAAACGTATCTCGGGTCTTGGGACAGTGAATAATGTTTATTGTTGTTCGCATCTTGTGGGACGATTTTTGTCTGTGCATGCCGGAAGTATTAACGCGTGTGCTAGATTCGTTTCCTCAAGGTTACTCGAAAAAGTCCTACCAAGTTAAGAAAATATGCGGGGATATCTCCGTTTTAAGTCGCTAATTACTTTATACAGATATGTAACCATTAGAGCGTGCGGCTCGTGCTTCTTAAGCGGGAACATTTGGGGAGCGTGCGCTGCCGATTGCGGAAGTACATTACGAAGCATAGCACGCATGCACGCGCTATAACAATCCTCCTCGTATCGCGTGCCCGGTTTGACGCAAAAGCAACGCGAATTTATAAAAATACGAGCACGGAGAAAGTATTTTTATCGCATTCGTTACCTTTGCCCATAGCATAAGAAAACTCGTTGTTTCCCATATTTGGAAAATCGGGTGTATTCATTTTATTACGGTAAATAGTGTTCAGACATTTATACTATGTAAATGTGAAGGATTGAAAGTTTAAGATCTGCAGAAACAGTTAAAATTTGCTAAATTTCCTAACTTGAGCAAGTTCTACGTAGAAACATTTGATTTTAAATCTTGCAAATGGCGACAATTCTTATAGACGTTCTACCGGTTCCAACATGGCGGCGGCAACTCGAGAAAGATACTTTCTCCAGGCACAGTACCTTGTCTTGATCACGGGGGGATTCCAACTATTTGCATCGTCGATGATGTCAATTGCTTTTGGTCCTTCTTGTACCTTTCGTAATTTATTTTGTGGGCATTTCGTTCGCATTGGTCCGAACCTTGAGTTTTTCCAGTACTCCGGCATGCAGTCGGGGTAATACCGTCTAAGAAAATGAAGGGGGCCGGCTGGTCGACTCCATATACGTATATGAACTTGCAAGGGTCAAAATCTTGACAAATTGACGCTTCAATATTGCAATGAGCAGTTTAAAAGTGGTCACTTGTGTTTCCTAAAAGTCCAATCTAGGTCTGTTCAGAGCCCAAATTGCGAATTTTTACCTGATCGTGGAGTAATTTGTAATATTCGGCAGAAATCTCGTTTTCTGAAGCAAGGATAAAGTCATAAGATGGCGGAACGCCTCACGACTGACAGTATGCTGCCGAATATTGCAAATTACTCCACGATCAGGTAGAAATTCGCAATTTGAGCTCTGGACAGACCTAGATTGGACTTTTACGAAACACAAGTGACCACTTTTAAACTGCTCATTGCAATATTGAAGCGTCAATTTGTCAAGATTTTGACAAATTGCAAGTTCATATACGTATATGGATTTCATGTATGTGTGTAGTTACACAGAGTCGACCAGCCGGCCCCCTTAAGGGGAACCGAAGACTCAGCAGATTCCGTGCAACCTTCGTCTTGAGCACTTCGGGAAGTAAAGATATTTGTTGAGGAATTTTGCAGTTCGTTATTCCGTTCTGTTATACCCATCCTCGGCGATATCCAATCCACCATTTAATTCCACTCGCTCGATTATTATACCTCTCTATTGAGCGTCCGAGGACTCCGCTCGAACGTGCGAAAATGATACAGCGCTGTGTGCGATTCACGGATTCAACTGCATTAAATGCAGCTGGTATCTTCGAAAACCGACAAAAAAAAAAAGAACGAATATTTAAAACAAATTCTTCTGCCAGCCTTTCCAGGTTTAGTTTGACCTTTCGCGTGTCACAAAGGATGCTGTTGGATCCGGGAAATGGAAACCTCATCTGCCCTTTTTAAAAAAATATTGTACGAGATGTATATGATTTTGAACAGTGTCAAATGTGCGCTTCTTGCTTTTTTCTAAATGATGACTTTAATAGACTTTAATACCCGTCTAATTACCCCTCTCCCTACCCAGATCTTCCCTCCCATTTCGCCTCCTACTTTCACCTTAGACGTTGTCTCTCTGTAGACTTCTTCAATTCTTTCTCTAATTCCTTCGCTCACACCTCTCTCCTCTAATGCTTTCCACAATATTCCTATTCACGCTGTCGAATGCTGCCTTCAGGTCTACAAAGCATCCTATTAACCTTCCCTTCTTCTTCGCGAGTTCCCTGTTCATTACGTAATTCACTACATAAATATTGTCTATCGTCCCTTTCTCCTTTCTAAATCCCGTCTGGTTCTCTGGCACCATCCTCTTCTCTTTTACTTCTCTCTCCAGCCTCTCCTCTAATATAATTGTATAGATCTTGTACAATGTATTCAGCAGTGTTACACCTCTATAACATTCGACTGTCTTCAGATCCCCCTTCTTTTTTATCGGCACCACTACACCTACTTTCCACTCTTCTGGCCATCCTTCTCCATTCCATATACTATCGCATATTTTCCACACTTCTCTGTTTATATTTCCTCCTCCATATTTCCAAATCTCATTTCCCATCTCATCTTCCCCTGCTGCTTTCCCATCTTTCAATCCTTTTATTACTCTTTCTATTTCTTCTCTTCCTATCTCTTCATAGCTCTTCTCGCTTCTTTCCCTCCTGCCTCTCCCCTGTATCTTATATTCTACTCCTCCTAGTAGGCCCATAAAATACTCCTTCCATTTTTCCATTTCTATCTCTTTCTCTTGTCCTTTTCCTTTACCACCACCCATCTTTCTTAGAAAATCCCATACCTTTCCTTCTGTCCTCGCTTTTCCTGCTTCGATTAGTATCCTTTCTCTCTCCTGCTCTTTTTTCTCTTCACAGAGTTTTTTGTATTTGTTTTTCATTCTTCTGTATCCCTCTTCTTCTTCTTTGCCTTCTTTCCATTTCCTTACTGCCCTTCTTAGTTCCTTCTTTCTTTCTATGCATTCATTATCCCACCATCCTCTTCTTTTCGACTCTTTCATGCCCGCAATGCTCCTTATTTCTTCTATTGCATACTTGATCTTTCTTTCTAGATCTCCTAGTCTTTCACCTATCTCCTCCC
>CM052140.1:5108017-5128230 GCA_028454255.1 Halictus ligatus | reverse complement strand
AGCCAGAGTTTGCAACGGAAAAATCTGAAAACGACTCAAAGTATGTGGTTTGGTGTCCGACATGTGTCAGATTTTTTTCAGAATTTTAAATTGTCATTAAATGGGGAAAATGGGCCAAAAACTGAATTTTCGTTTTTCCGCCATAACTACTCTTACAGATGAGCTATAGGGCTAAAACTTGGCTGAAAGGTATCTTTTTTGGTAGGCTATCGATGGGCGCAAATTAGAATAAAATCCCGGCGGGGGCCGATTTCACTACCAAACCCGGCTATAGCCTTTCTATGAACACTTTCTAACGTATTCGATTGTTTTAAAGTATGAAAGTCTACAATAATCTTTTCTTTCAATTGCTCGCAACGGATAGTAAGTTAATAGGTAGGAAAACACTTCGGTCACATTGGAAGTGTTTATCAACATAACGTCAATTATAATAACGTAAAATATATATATATTCATTCAATCGATCGGGGGTAAAGGCGAGGCACTAATGTATACACTTATATGTATATATATATATCTGTGTGTGTGTGTGTGGGTGTGTGTGTGCATGTGTGTGTATAAGTCTATAAATTAGTGCCTCGCCTTTACTCCCGATCGATTGTGGTTACCGCGCCAGCGCGCTCGCCGTATTTCGGTCTATACTGCGAGCCGGACGGAATGCTCGCCCCTTTCGTTTTGAGCTCTCGAGCGAGTCGCACGTTTCTACTGGACCTCATACATATTTCGTTTCGTATTAGTGAAGTGTTCTTGTACTCGTGCAAGCTCCGAGCATCGCGTAGATGCTAATTCTTTAGTTCTGTGTTGCTTGACATCTCTCGCTGCACTCTGTCCTCTCTAGACAAGCAGTCTCTCCGAATCTGCCGCTAAGAGCTGATGCAGTTATTTACCTCCATCGTAGGTCCAATACCAACAACTGGTGACCCTGACGTCGAAGAATGACGGAAGCAACAGCGCAAAATTGGGCAGTAGCCGTTCATATGCCCAAATTCTGGGCGGACAGGCCGGCGCTATGGTTCGCGCAACTAGACGCCCAATTTGCCCTGAGAGGCATCGCTCAAGAAGAAACAAAGTATCACTACGTGGTGTCGCAGCTCGACGCGAAGTCGGTACGCGAGGTGGAAGACATCTTGCTCAACCCGGAGGAACACGAGAAATACACGATGCTGCGTACGGAGCTCATCAGCCGTCTCCCGACGTCAAAAGAGAGGAATATAAAGCAGCTCCTCGAACACGAGGAAATAGGGGATCGAACCCCGTCTCAATTCCTGCGTCACATGCGGAGCCTGGCGGGCAACGACGTGCCGGAAGGGTTCGTTAAAACATTATGGATGAGCAGATTGCCCGTGGCTATGCAATCGGTGCTAGCTACCCAGGAGGGCGTCGACGTGGACAAAATGGCGGCCTTGGCGGATCGAATTGGCGAGGTGACCGCCATTCAAACTGCGGCCACACCGTCATTGAGTCAGGTGGCAGCATTCGGCGACATCAACGCTCTTGCGAAGCAGATTGCCGCACTCGTGACCACCAAGCTGGAGGGCAGAGGACGCCAACCAGGGCGCAGCACGTCCAGCAGTCGGAACCGCAGACGTTCCCGATCCAAGTCGAAAGCCGAATCTCGCTCCAGCGGCCTGTGCTGGTACCACGAGCAGATCGGGTACAAGGTCTCGAAGTGCACGTGCCGTGTCTATGTAGATCATCGGTCTATCGGTAACGGAAAAAATACCGACCGGCGTGGTTGAATCGGCACAATGCATGGCACCAGTGCGCGATAGTGCGGTACACGCGTTGCTGAAACAATTTCAGAGTATCACGTGTCCCTCGGTAGGTGGCAGCGCGGCGAAACACCATTTGAAGCATCACATCGTGACTACACCGGGACCTTCCGTATCGGTACGACCGCGGCGTCTCACGGCGGACCGGCTGAAGGCGGCGAAGCGGGAGTTTGAATATATGCTGCAGCAGGGCATCACTCGTCCATCTAAAAGTGCCTGGGCATCACCGCTACACCTGGTGACCAAAAAGAACAGTGAGTGGCGTCCGTGCGGGGACTATCGCGCGTTGAATTCTGGGACGGTACCCGACGCGTACCCAGTGCCGCATATACAGGACTTCGTGCATAGTTTACACGGGAAAACCGTATTTTCTAAGATAGACTTAGTGCGCGCGTAGCATCCAATTCGGGTCGCGGAAGTGGATACACATAAAACCGCGATCACTACGACATTCGGGTTATTCGAATTCCCGGTGATGACGTTTGGACTGCGAAACGCCGCGCAAACGTTTCAACGTTTTATGGACGAAGTAGTGCGCGGGTTAGATTTTGTATATGTGTATGCGTCGGACTCGAAAGAGCAACACCTCGGACACTTGAATCAGTTGTTCCAGAGGTTCGCCACGTTCGGAGTGGTGATAAATTCGGCAAAGTGCGAATTCAGCGTGCCGGAGGTGCCTTTCCTCGGGTTCACGGTCGGCAAAGCAGGTATTTGCCCGTTAGCCGATAAGGTGGAGGCCATCACTCGTTACCCTAAGCCGATAAACCAAGTCGAACTAAGCAGGTTCCTGGGCATGGTGAACTTTTACCGGCGGTGCATCCCTGGGGCGGCGGACATTCAAGCTCCACTTGTGGCTTGCCTGTCATCAAGCAAGAAGAGCGAGCCCGTGGAGTGGACACCGGAGGCGGACTCGACGTTCACGAGGACGAAAGAGGCTGTGGCAGCTGCAACCAGTCTGGCGCATCCCTCAGCCAAGACCAAACTGGACATGATGGTGGATGCCTCGGACATCGCGTTGGGAGCAGTGCTGCAGCAGTTCCGGCGAGATATCTGGCAACCGCTTGCTTTCTTTTCCAGGAAGTTGAACCTGGCGCAGCGGAACTACAGCGCGTATGACCGAGAGCTGCTGGCGACGTAAGCGCGGTGAAATATTTCCGCCACGCGGTGGAAGGCAGGAATTTCACCATTTTCACCGACCACAAGCTGCTGACCTTCGTCCTCAGCCAGAAGCCGGAGAAATGCACGCCGATACAGTTCCACTACTTGAACTATATCGCACAGTTCACCACAGATGTGCAGCACGTCAAGGGAGCAGATAACATCACCGCTGATGCCCTATCGCGCATCGAGGAGGTGTTTGCACCGGTGGATTTTCACGAGCTCGCCGACGCGCAAGGTTCGGACTCCGAGCTGCAGCAGTTGATGACAGACCCCAGAGGTCTGGTCATCAAGAAGATTCGCCTCCTGCAGGGCAGCATTGACGTGTACTGCAACATTTCCACCGGCCAGGCACGTCCACTGGTGCCGGCAGCCTTTCGCAGAGCCATTTTTAACAGCATACCTAGTCTGGCACACGCCGGAACCAAGGCAACCATGAGTCTGGTCACGCAGCGCTTCGTCTGGCCGTTCGTCAAAAACAATTGCCGCACCTGGACACAGACGAGCATGCAGTGCCAACGGGCGAAGATCTCACAACACGTGTGGACGCCGGTCGGGGAGTTCACCGCTCCGACCGCGTGTTTCAACCACACTCACGTGGATATCGTTGGACCACTGCCGCATTCCAGGGGCTACACGCACTGTATGACCGTCATCGACCGCTTCTCCAGATGGCTGGAGGCATTCCCAGTGGCTGACATCAGTGCGGAGACCGTCGCGCGAACACTGTTCGGGGGCTGGATTTCGCGCTACGGCGTTCCACTGAGGATAACGACGGACCAAGGTCGACAGTTCGAGTCCGTGCTGTTTAAAAGATGGGCACGAGCGCTGGGAGGAAAGCACCTTCGGACGACCGCCTTCCACCCTCAGGCCAACGGGGCCGTGGAACGGCTGCACCGGCAGCTGAAGGCGGCCATCATGTGTCGTCAGGAGGAAACCTGGTCGGAGGCGCTTCCGGCAGTCCTGCTCGGCATTCGGGCAGCAGTCAAGGAGGACAGCGGGACGACACTAGCAGAAGTTGTCTTCGGGAACGCTCTGCGTCTACCCGGCGACCTGATTGCAGGCAACGACCAGGTGGAACTATCCTTCTTCGTGGAGCAGCTGCGAGACCACATGAGGTTGCTTAAACTGGCTCCAAAAGCGCTTCATGGTCATCGACGAGTGTTTGTGTACATAGAACTCGACACGACATCGCATGTGTTGGTGCGTCGCGACGTGGTTAAGAAACCGCTACAACCACCATACGAGGGACCGTATTTAATTTTACGCGGTAATAATAAGAACTTTATACTTAAAATAGGACAACGCGACGTAAATGTAAGCAAAGATAGGCTTAAGCCAGCGTTTCTGGTCAGCGAGAACTATTGATACCGATCAATCATGTGCAATATCAGCTAGAGCCTCCCAAAGACCGAGCAATTTTCCTATTACCTATAAATGTTATCTATACATTCATGTTCTTATTCCGCGAAGTTTATGTAGACGTATGTATATATTTTGACGTTGTAGCATCGTGGAGATTCATGTTTTTTTATATAGCGCGTACATTGTTATTATAACTAAAGAAAAATAGAATTGGTATATTAGATTGCGTCTCTCCCACCATTACAGCCGAGGGGAGTGGTCTAGGGAGTATCAATGACTCTCTAGTGCATCCGCTAGGCGACGCAGCATGCGCCAGAGGTGCTAACACGGAACAGCAGGACTCGAGGTGTCTAGGGATTTCCTCCGACACACGAATAATAATTACTTGATGTGAGAGAAATAGATAGATAGATAGATAGAGAGGGGAATGTGTGAGAGAGAGAGAGAGAGAGAGAGAGAAAGAGAGAGAGAGTGAGTGAGAGAGTGTGAGAGAGGGGGGAGGGGGGAGACAGTGAGAGAGGGAGAGAGAGGGAGAGCTCTGTGGTATATACATGTATATTCGAAGAGACTAATGTGAGTCGCAAGAACAGATTGATAGGATAGACTCTTCTAATAGACTTTGCAGACGGACATAATAGAAATATTAAATATATAGCATCATATATTAATCTTATATTCAGTAATAATATAATATCATACTAGATGATAATATCACATATATTATATCATACTAGATATAAGACTAACTTTATACCAATATGATATTTCGGGGACACCAAGCGTAACATTCTCCTATCTCTGTAAGTAGCCTTATAAGTAGCTCCATAAGTAGCTCTGTAAGTAGAAGTTGCCACAGAACGGATCTAACGTCGCCTGGCGACTGACAGACATCTCCACACCGCAAAAACTTTTCGTTCAATATTTACAGTATAATAAACTGTTCACTAATTTTTAACTCGCCGACGAGACTAATGTTAGTCTTTTCCAAATAGTTTCTGATTTGATCGCATTTATCATTTTCTCTTTTTCGAGTTTTTTTTTTCGTCTCGTCGGGAGAATTTATTTTTCGTCGTTGATGAGAGTCTGTACAAAAAAGGTGACGATCCGTATATAAATCGCACTCTGATGCGGCCGGGGTAGCGTTCAAGTTCTGAAAGGTGCAAAGTGTACCTTGAACGCTGGTCCATCGGACGTTCGCCCCGGCGCGGAAAAGAGCAGGATTTATCGTAACTTATTAACACATAGGACGAAGTAACGGCCATAACTTACGACCCTGTCGCACGGTTCTGGTGTCTTTCATGGGATACAGAAGTGTGTATTGCTGGCCTGTGCCGGTGATAACAGGGCCACCGAAAAGTCTGAATCTAGCTTCAGGTCACTGATGAATCCGACGATACCTTTTGTGTATCTGCCTCCCGTTATTCTCATCATGTCGGGCGCGCCACCTAGAAACACCAAACAGTTTCCCAGTTTCGCAATTTTTATGGCACCGAAAGCAGCGATATTTGTCAAAATTTTTAATTCGAAATGTCTCTCATAAAGAAAGACTGAAATAATAGAAAAATTGAGATATAGAAGGGCTGAAATATAGAAAAAATGATATATAGTGTTTCGTCCCAATTTTTAGGGGATAGGGCGCAGTTTCGAACCCACCTACGAATTTTGCTTTGAGCGTGACCTAATCATATACAGTGATTTCTCTATACATGTCGCCAAGACCTGTATGATAAACGTCGCGGAATTATCCCCACTACCGCGGCGTGTACCTGTGAAGGCCCGCGAAGCTCGAGAGACCTTGGACGCCGAGGAGTGTACACATAACAAGGCTCGCTTATGTCTCTAGAAGGATACATGACGCTGTAAAGATTGAAGACGTGTTGTTGACATATATCGAAAATTCACTGCATTCACGTATCTCGAAGAGGCGAAAAATATTTGGGAAGTTTATTATTGCTGCCAACTGATCAAGATTTACCAGATAGATATCCTAGACACTGGTTCAAATTCTGTAGCTCTCTACCTTTTGTAATTTATTTTGTGGGCATTTCCTACGAGGAGACACTTTATTGCGCCGGGATCGTAAACCGGAGACCGTCGGCGGGTCCAAGTCATGGAGCGGGACTTGTGCGCTTCTTGCTTTTTTCTAAATGATTAGTTTAATAGACATTAATGAAATATATAGATTGAAGACTTCGTAAATGAAATTTGCCCAAAAACGACATTCAATTGAAAGAAATAGTATTTTTTAAATTGCACAAGTTATAGTAAGAGAGTTATAGTAAGTATTGACAATCAAATGGACATTTCCATTCCCTAAAAATAGATGACCCATCAAGACCAAACGTTATATTGATGAAGAATGGTCAAGCAATCTAAAAATAACCACGGACACACATCCATTCACTAAAAATAGCTAGCTCATCAAGATTACAAATTATATCAAACAGGAATCCTAACAAAATTCCAGAGATTCAAATGGGGCATATTCAGACGTTAAAAATAGCCAACTTGTACAGATTAAAGGTTCCTCAAGGACTCAAGATTCCTCGGAGCCATAGCTAGCAGTCCTAAAAGCGGAGGTCTCCGTGAACGCAGTTATCACATCAGTATATACACAACCCATACCTAACACGATGAAGCTAAGGTCGAGAATGTTTGAGAACCCTTTCCAGACTATCAGTCTAGATGGTAGCGTGTGGCGACGAGCTGGCTGGACGTATGTGTTTAAGGTAGCCGTTACTGTAGATTGTCCACCAGTGCTTGTCAATCCTCTTTCCTTGGCGGGATCTCGATCCGGAGAATGGTGGCCCGTGATCAGAGGATTTTCGCGCAACGTCCGGTAGGAGGGCGTAATCAAAATTGACGCGGAGGGGTTGTGCACCTTTTTTAATCTCCAGTCTTTTGTTTTAATCTCTAATCTTTTCTCTTTAATCTTATTAGGCCAAGGGCGGTCTTCAAGACACGCTCCGTCGAGTTCTTAATCTGGCCGGAGACAGTCGTGACTGACTTATGGACACGTTCCTTCACCGTAACAACTTCCGACCGACAAAACTTATTTGTTAGAAACGGAACGATCTGATTCCCGTTTCCGAAGAAAGTGGAAAAAGATCGGTCGAACCGAAAAACAGGTGACAAGTGAGAAAGAATAATACTGCACACACAGAGAATCTAGGGTATACCTATATGATATTTCGGGAACACCAAGCGGAACATTCTCTTATCTCTATACATGTACTCGGATTAATTTCAATTGCAATCGATACTCGATTTACAACTCGATACCGGAAGTTGCCACAGAACGAATGTAACGGCGCGAGGCGGCTGACATATATTTTCACACCACGATTACTTTTCGTTTAATATTTACAGTATAATAAACTGTCTACTAATTTTTAACTCGCCGACGAGACTAATGTTAGTCTTTTCCAAATAGTTTCTGATTTGTTCGCTTTTTTCATTTTCTCTTTTTCCCCTGGCTGTTTTTCGTCTCGTCGGGAGAATTTCTTTTTCGTCGTTGATGAGAGTCTGTACAAAAAAGGTTATGATCCGTGTATAAATCGGACACGCTTTCAAGGAGCTCTGAAAGGTGCGAAGTCCACCTTGAACACTGGTCCATCGGACGTTCTCCCCGGCTCGGAACCGAGCACGATTTATCGTAATGTATTAACATATCCTAGTAACGGCTCTCACTGAGGAGACCTAACTCACCTAATATCGGACGGTACCGGTGTCTTTCAAGGGATGCACGAGTGCGTGTTGGTGGCCTGTGGCTGGTGATGAGAGGGCCACCGAAAAGTCCGAGTCGAGAACCAGGTCGCTGATGCAGCCGACGATATTCTTTATGTATCTGCCTTCCATTTTTCTCACCACGTCGAGCGCGCCTCCTAGAAACGCCAAACAGTTACCCACTTTTACAATTGTCACGGCACCGAAACCAGCGTCCAATTTTGTATGCGCTGCGTCTCGATATTTGTCAAAATTTTTAACTCGAAATGTCTCTCATAACGAAAGACTGAAATAATAGAATAATTGAGATATAGAAGGACTGAAATATAGAAAAATTGATATATAGTGTTACGTCCCAAGTGGGGCGGATTATAATTTTTAGCGGATAGGACGTAATTTCGAACCTATCTGCATTCGCCGGCTACGGTTCGGGAAATTGAGGATTGTTTAAATAACTTATATTCTTATTTTCAAAAAACCAACAAAATAATTGATTTTTTGGTGTTGGGTGTCTTAATAACAAAAACAGTTTATTAATGAAACAACAAATAACTCAACAACGTAACAAAGAACACCCAAAACAACGAAATAACGACGCGACAAAATGTTAACGCTACGGAACGTGCTAATACTCGGACAGATGACTACAGACAACTAACTCCTCATCCGTCAGAATGCGCGCTTTTATCTAACCCCCGTGCCACCAGAAATTTTCTTCAAACAAGGAAACTTCTGGAGTGGGGATGTTGCTTTCCAGTACGTGCCCCTTGGAGAAAGCGTGTCCTTGGAGCGACCACCCGTGTCCTGGCGAAAGTCAAGGGTTAGCGGCCAAATGTGTACGCCAAGGAAAAACCCCGAATCTGGTCACCAAATGTGCACCCAGGTAGGAACAGACTGCCGGGGACTAAGTGTGCACTCGGGAAGAACTTGGGTCTGGCGACCAAATGCATCCAAGGTCCCAGCTCGCAGACAACAGTCTTACCTGGGTCCGATCAACCCTTCTCCAAGGGGTCCGCCACAATTTATTCAATACTAAGTGCTGAATCAGATATTTTAAATATGATTTTACTAATAGAGATTTTCTATAGCTAGCGCATAAACTAGATAGTTTACAAATATTACAAATATTTTACCGATTTGTTGGGTTTAGGCATCGCTTTGCAATTTGTAGACGCCGCAAGTCCTCAATTCCCGCAAGTCCGGAATTCCTGCTAGTCGCAATTGCCGCAGGTCGCAAGTCGTGATTATTTGTTACATTGATGGGTCACAGGTCACTTACAACACTTTATAGAACTTAGAAACTAAAACTGTACTAAATCTTTACTAAACATTATTGAAACTTTACTGGACGCACTAACGACGTAGCGAATCTAACTGAGCAAAACTCTATAACGACTGATCGATCTTTGATGGATTGGTTCCCGTTTATAAGATAGACAGTTCATTGTTTCACTAGGATGCTGACTCAAGAGTCTCTACCTTGCATTTTTAATGTACCTTGCATGTTTAATCCACTCTTTTTGTTTATTCTCAAGGTGTAACCAATCTTCACTGCGTGTCTTGCAGGAAGATAAATTGGAATCATGTTGTGTGCTATCTAACTTCTTAGAAATTTTAACGGCTATCTTGATCCTATTTGTTTTCTTCTCTCCTCGCGTGACATTATTGGGTTTGACCAATTGTTCACAATAATTCTTTATCGGAAATTTTATTCGTTTTATTCTTGAGCGGTCGAACCACCGGACGTGGCAATAGAGAGATTAAAATATATAAAAATTGAGATATAGAAAAATTAAAATATGGAAAGGCTAACAATATAGGAAAATTTGGATATAGAAAGTGTTACAAAATGGCCTTTATCCAGTAACACTAACGACTTGGATACGATCCTTATACTGTATGCGTCTTTAGAAATAAAAAACACACCTTTTACGTATATACTTTCTTATAAATGGTAATGTTATTTATATAACGCCGCAGTGTATCCGCGTGTTTCACGGTATAATGTTTAAACAGTGAACGTACAGTATTTAACACGGTGACTTTAGGACTAAACTTTACTGCGATCCGCACAGGCTAACTTCTTTAGTCGGACTGACGACAGTCTGACCTTACGGCCCCGACTGGGTACCACCGTCCCTTATACCTGACCCATCATGCCATCCCTTATACTTGTGCGCGAAAGTGCTATGAGATCGTTGAATTCCAACAGAAACGTTGAAATATAGAAGAATTGATTAGAAAAATCAGGATTTAGAGAGATTAAAATATAGAAAAATTGAGATATAGAAAGACTGAGGTATAGAAAAATTGAGATATAGAAGATCTAGAGTAGAACCGTCTACACTGTAGACTCTACAGGAATTATTTTAGTATTTTAGTTTTGTATTTCTAATGATTTTTGTCTGACACCTTTATCAACATATTTGTGGCATGTTTGTGACTAAAACGATACCCGGAATATCTTGGGAATAATCTATTTCTCGCATTCTTTGCCTACCTTAGTTCATAATCAGCTATTTCCGAGGCTGTGCTTCGAATATTTTAATTTTAAAGGCTATAGCCGGGTTTGGGGGTCAAATCGGCCCCCGACGGGATTTTATTCCAATTTGCGCCCATCGATAGCCTACCAAAAAAGATACCTTTCAGCCAAGTTTTAGCCCTATAGCTCATCTGTAAGGGTAGTTATGGCGGAAAAACGAAAATTCAGTTTTTGGCCCATTTTCCCCATTTAATGACAATTTAAAATTCTGAAAAAAGTCTGACACATGTCGGACACCAAACCACATACTTTGAGTCGTTTTCAGATTTTTCCGTTGCAAACTCTGGCTGTAAAAATCGAAAAACACGAAAAAAATCGAAAAAATGCAGATTTCATACGGAAGTTTAAAAGCGACTAGAAAAAAATTAATTTAGCAATAAGATATTGTCCTAAGTATTATGCTCAATTTTTTTCAAATCCCTGCGATTGGTGCGTCATAGTAGGAAAAAATAAAAACCACTTTTTTCGGCGTTTTTTCCGTGAAAAACTAAGTTATAATTATCGTAAAAATATATTATGTAATATTAAACATCCCTAAGTTCGGAGAAATATCGTGCAGACTTTAAAAATTGCGTAGTCAAAAAACGACAATTATACTATACAGAGTATATTCAAATATTTCGAAGGTACTTTCAAAGCCGCCGGTTGGTGCAGTAGCTATGATCTCCGACTGCGAAACCGCTGAAGACTTTTTGGACCAGGTTCGAATCCCTCCCCGGGCCAATTTTTTTTTCTCTTCAATCAGATGTTTTTTCTATTTCTAGCCGTATGATTGTTGTTATGCCTTTGTAAAAACATTTTTTAACTATGTTTAAACTATTTTTTAATAATTTTCCGGAAAAATATTTTTGGAGTACTTTCGGCCTTTAGTCATCTATGGGCTGTATTACTTATTTACTTAACATTTTTTATATGGAATAAGTTCATCGACTTGTCTATTAAATCTTTTATCTTTAGTGGGTACATTACTTATTGTTAATAATAAATCTAGTGTTATATTGGGGTCAGGAGGTATTGTTGTATCTGTTTCTCTCAAGTAAAAATATTGTTAGGGATATTATGAAAACGAGGTTTATGCTTCGGACAACTAACAATTGTTAACATAACCATTGTTATCAACAAGTTTTTGACAACATTGGTAGCAATGTGCACAGCCCGATTGTTTCAGTTAAATACCATAAGTCTTAAATCGAAAATGTCCTTCATCAGGAATTTTTCCAGACAACAATGGTTATATTAACAATTGTTAGTTGTCCGAAGCATAAACCTCGTTTTCATAATATCCCTAACAATATTTTTACTTGACAGAAATTATTATAATAACTTAGTATAAGACATTATTATAACTTACAACTATTATAACTTAGGGATGTTTAATATTACATAATATATTTTTACGATAATTATAACTTAGTTTTTCACGGAAAAAACGCCGAAAAAAGTGGTTTTTATTTTTTCCTACTACGACGCACCAATCGCAGGGATTTGAAAAAAAATTGAGCATAATACTTAGGACAATATCTTATTGCTAAATTAATTTTTTACTAGTCGCTCTTAAACTTCCATATGAAATCAGCATTTTTTCGATTTTTTTCGTGTTTTTCGATTTTTACAGCCAGAGTTTGCAACGGAAAAATCTGAAAACGACTCAAAGTATGTGGTTTGATGTCCGACATGTGTCAGATTTTTTTCAGAATTTTAAATTGTCATTAAATGGGGAAAATGGACCAAAAACTGAATTTTCGTTTTTCCGCTATAACTACCCTTATAGATGAGCTATAGGGCTAAAATTTGGCTGAAAGGTATCTTTTTTGGTAGGTTATCGATGGGCGCAAATTGGAATAAAATCCCGTCGGGGACCGATTTGACCCCCAAACCCGGTTATAGCCTTTGTCTCATTTTCTTTATCATGTTGATTTTTAGCTACTCTACGCTAAAAGGGACGAGAGTTATTATCAAAGTTAGGTAACACACTACAATTTTTCATATCTGCCAATTTTCACTTCGAAGGAGTAAAAACAGCCTTTGAAGTTATGGATGGATAGAATGTTTTCGTCAAATGTTTCAGTCTACGAATCTACGGGCATCCTTAAATGCTCGGGTTTCGAGTGCAGCTACTCTGACGCTCTTCCTTTCAGCCGTATCCCCATCAGAATTTTAGTCTGGCCTTCGTCCAATTGGTAAGTTGTTCTGATGAACGCCAGTTGCCTTTCCCAAGTTTCGAATTCCTTCGAGTCACCGCTGAAAGAGCAAAGTAGGTCTGCCAATGCCGTCACCGCCACCCTTGAAGGCACCGCCATCGTGTTTTAGTAACCTCCGCACTTGTGACACGCGCATTATCCCGATCTCGCGTCTCACGATCTGTAATTAGCGATGTGCCAGCTCCAACTCTTTGGAACGGAGCTCTAGCTGCTGCCTGTAGAGACTCGCCTTCCGCGTTTCCGCGTTGTCATCCCCGGGAAGATCGTGCCGTATCCCCAGCTCTGAGATCCACGCACCCGACGGATCTTGTTCGTTGAGTCTTCCTATCAGGTCGAGTTTCGATCCTGCTGCCGATATGCTATGTTATAAAATAAAATAAACAGAAAGGGTGTCCAGTTATACTAAGTTCCAAGAAGGGACACTGACCTCATGGTAAGAGTGACGCACATTAGACAGAAAATAATTGGAGGATTAAAATACAAGGTAGCAACTCTTTTAAGTCAACATCCTAGTGAAACAATGAACTGTCCATCTTATAAAAGGGAACCAATCCCTCAAGGATCGTTCATTCCGTCACAAAGTTTTGTTCAGATCAATTCGCTACGTCAATTGATTAAGTTGTTCATTTCACTATAAAGTTTTGAAAGTTTGTCACGCAATAAATAGCAACAGTTCTGTTCTTAAATAAATCACGGGTTTATGGTGTAAGGTGCGGTGAAGTGTTGTTTTCGAAAAAGTGCCCAGTGACCCCCTACAAGCACAGCGACTCCGACTTGCGAGCGAATTGAAATACCAGCGCCCCAAGTTGCGAGGGATTCAGAAAAGCGGCGAGTTCAACTTGCGAACAATTCAGAAATCAACGACAAATCACTATTCGTAAAAATTTTACAGAAGATGTAAAATTGGCAAATGGAAGGTCCTGATTGGTAAATTCAAATAACGTGCCTACCTCGATCTGATGTAGCTCGAATTGCGATGATTTGGGATCGACTATTCTTTCCTATGTTGTCCCAGTGTTAAAGGCTGCTGGCCGCACAAATACCGACGACGTTGGTGACTGCTGCCTCCAAAGGATTCTGCATAATGACTGCTGCGTACGTGGCTAAGGCTGGATGTTGCTTCCTTTAATGTGGCTTGGTCGACTGCCACATACCACTGTCCGTTATTGTTTACACACGAACTGCATTCTATTTTTGTATTTACGTGAAAAATCCTTTATCTAGCAGGAATTTACTATGCAGGAATGCATCTACAGACATTTCTGGTAAAGAAACCATTCACGAAAAGTATTTGGTTCCCTTAGTATAAGAGAAGATTAAGAAAGTATTCATTGACAGCTTGTGCGCGATGCGTTCGCGGCAGACGGCCATTGCAGCCCTTTCACGACTCGCCAGGGCCGTCGCTATGCGTAGTCGAAGTTGGTATCTAAATCCTATATATTTATTATAATATAATATTAAAACCAATATATTTTGAAAACGTTGCGTGATAGAACAATCCCGTTTTCGGATTTGGTGTTTGAATGACAAAGTGTATCAGAATCACCCAACAGGTATTGCAAAACAATTTTGGTGTTGGACAATGTTATCGTTAAAAAAAGGTGGGAAGCATAATAGAAAATTCTTTCCATATAACAACATGAGATAAAATTAATCTTGTTATTTCTAAGCATAAGTACTCTCTGTAAATGTTAAGTATAGAGAGAAATCGGTATTTTACAATTCACAATGGATAATAAATTCGTTCGAAATAAAGTGGGAGGGACAAAATTAATTTCTAAGGAGCCATAGCATGTACAATCGATGTTACTTCTTCTAAAAAATTGATTTCTTCCTAATTTCAATCACAAAGGGACGAAAAAATTAAGGACGCGGTGCCTGATAAGGGACAAGGAAAATTATAACAGGGAAAAGCCACTTGATTCACAAAATCTCTTTTTTATTGATGATTCCATAACATGGGCTGAGACACACACATTTGCTCATATGAATTTATACCAACTGCGTGTTCCAACATATACATACACAGCTCGTTAAAATATTGTATCGCGCGGCACTAGATCGAAGAAATAGATTGACCTCGAATCGTCAAGTTCTTCCGACAACATAACTAAACGAACAGAACATATCAAGACAATCCAAATGACAAAAGCGTCTTTCGAAAATGCCACGAATCCATGGAATAATGCAAACATGCTTGAACGAACTTCTTCAGCTTCTTAAACCAGAGTAATTATCTACATCGTACCTTAACACTTACAATATACGTGTAAACGATTATCATAGAAACCAGAACTTAACGATACGGAACGGAAAAGCGGAAAATACATTCTGTCATTGACAATCGAAAAATCTAAATATTACTATTACTTACGTAGAATTACGCAACCGCGAAAGATATGTTTTAGGTTTCTCCGAAAAACATTCTTTTTCCGAGACATGTTCAACTTAAGCGTACGGTGTAAGCGTTTCCGATTTCTAAGAAAACAGAAAGCTCTTTCGCAGGAATTAATCATTGACCTACACGAATAATAATTACCCGAGGTGAGAGAGATAGATAGAGAGAGAGAGAGAGAAAGAGAGAAGGAGAGAGAGAGAGAGAGAGGGACAGATCAAGATAGAGAGAGGAAGAGATAGAGCGAAAGAGGAATTTTCACGATTGTCTCGAAATTTCAGGAAGAATCGTCTTCAATTTGCAATGCGCTCGTCTTCCTTTCATTGCTCTCAAGTTATTTTACAAATTCGGCCCGACAGGAACATTCTGACAAATCGCACATCAAGAATAGAACAAGACAAGTAAACATGAATAGAATGCACCACAAAGATCGTCTTACCTTAACTTGATGAAATCAATCGCACAGTTTGTAGAAATGAAAATTGTTACACACTGTTAGATAATGACAGCAAACATCGTTTAGGAACCTTATATCCGGTTATGACAGTAACACACTTAATAGAACACAACACCGAAATGGGACATGTGCATTCTCTATGCGCGACAGAGAAGTCTGATGATCGTCGAACGAGAATTAATCGATCGCTCTAAGCTGCTTTACTCTAAAAGTGATCGAATTCTTGCAGAAATAAGGATATATTGAAACGAACAACTGAGGCTTTGTTTATAATTACGACTAGATTATGTAATTGTTCTATTTACAGGTCGATGTATTTTACAAAATCTATAATCACAAAGGGACCCTTGTATTAAACATTTATTGTACCGGAAACGAAATGGGAATTTTAATCTCCTTTTGATCTTGCTGTTCAGGAAGTTTCAATTGCTGTTAATTTATCTTTCAGATGTTCGTCGATCAAATCATAAAAATGGCCACGCGATTCTCCGGCATGTTAAATGAACTGCGCGTTAATAAATATTTCCGTTCAAGATTCTAATCTATCGGGAAAATCTGCATGTACACGAAGAGATTGAGCTTTCGGGTACCTCGAGCGACCAATCTATTCAACGTTCGATGAGACATTTTGACGTCGAAGAAGGGTGTGCAGAACAGAACCCAGATGTGCAGATTTACATGTACAAGCTCGTAGAATCGCCACAGAGGTCGATGAACAACAACAAGTCGCACAGTGGGCCAAAAGCCCCAAAACGTGGCCAAAATGCAAAAAATGAATTTCACGTTAGGGGTATGGCTCTTGCCGTATTGGATACTCAGGTAATGAGTGTATATGAAGCCGAAGATAAAAAGGTCTAACTACCTATATCTGCTAAGTGGTGGGAGTACAAATATCCCATACAGTCGTCTTGCAGTTTTCGTGCAGTAAACTACGTCGTGAAAACAAAGGTGTCAAGCTTACAAATTTATGGAAATTTAATTTTTTTGTGCGTGTACGATGGATGCTGTTTCTGCAAGTAAGTACTATACATAATAATAACAGTGGATTTATATTAATTAATGCGTGGAATGTATGAAGTGAACGATAAAACTTATTGCACAGATTTTACAAATGTATACTAAAAGTTCTATATTCCACAATATTCCAGAGAGGTTCTTGTCTAGTCTTGTAGTAGATACTATTATTTAACATTATTTTGAAAAAGTAGCTGACCAAAACTGCCCCTTTCATAATGCGATCCATTTTTGTGACGCAAAGGTAGTCATGGTATTAGTTACAAGCATGTTTTCTCGAGAAATTTAGGGGTTATAATAAAATTTGTTAAGTAAGCATTGTATGGTTCCACTTATAGAATTTTCTGATACATCAATTTTTTAACAATAATTTTTTTATTATTTAAAAAAATTTTATTTTTGTTTTTTGTAATTTTAACATCAGATTCATATTCGTCGGGCCGAAAAATGTGGGGATACTAATTTTCAAGAACGTACAATAATTTTTTTGGTTACGCATCCATCATATTGAATCCGCCACTTTGTTTTTTTGTAATTTTGACATCAGATTTATAATCATCGACCCGAGAAACCTATGAGTATCAATTTTTAACTAAATTGAAGTACTCCTTCCTATATTGGCCACGTTTTGGCGCTTTTGGCCCACTGTGCGTCGCCAGTGTGAAAATTGTGCAAGAGAAACGGTGTTTCACCGTCGAAAGGAAGTAAGCGGCCTTTCGAGGCAGGCTGAAATACATCCACACCGAAACATATATGCCATTTAACGTGTAATCCTTTATATTTATTATAATTGTATTTTCTACATTTAACTACCATTCAAATTTTATATTTTGTATGCCATTTATATAATTTCAATAAAATAACATCCGTACAAAATTGACTACAGCCGATTGCTTTTCTGATGTGTTTGGTTGATTTTCCTTTCTTTTTGTTTTTCACTTTCGATCACGAACCGAATCGAGACTCTCGAATTCACGCGTTTCGACTCGGCTCGCGCCCGTTCAAATCATTCTCGACGAAACGAAGAAACTAAAGTGTACCACTTCATCCATGATTCCGCTTCGTCCTTCGTCCCGCAGTTCGTTCATCCTCCGCGTATTCTCTTCTTCATGTTCCTTAAGCCTCGTACAAACCTGAACATTTTGACGAACATTGGGCTGAATAGCGACCGAAACGCAAAATCGCGCCGTTCGGTTCTCCGAAATTAATGTCGATTTTGCGTCTCGGTCGTTGTTCGGTGCGCCGTTAGGCGCAATGTTCGTCGAAATGTTCAGGTCCGTACGAGGCTTTACTATATGACGTGTATACAGTTGGTCACGAAAATATTCGGACACCATTATAGTTTTGACTATTATAGTCCGTACTTCAGAAATTTATGCAATAAGAACAAAAAGAGGTTTCACGTATGATATTATGCAGTGTGTAGTTAACAGAAACATAAGAGATATTTATTTACCATAAGTGATTACATACATAATAAAAGACAAATAGAAAGTACGCTCATTTTCATGTCTATTTTTCAAGATTATTTAAAAAAAAATAATTTGTAATATCCCAACGCAATTACGGCACGTCATAAGACATATGGGATATCCAACAAAATATTAATTTATAGAAACAAGATTTATATATAGTGTTATAAACTTAGTTTTGATAGTGTCCGAATATTTTCGTGACATGAAAACGAGCGTACTTTCTATTTTTCTTTTATTATGTATGTAATCACTTATGGTAAATAAATATCTCTTATGTTTCTGTTAACTACACACTGCATAGTAACATACGTGAAATCTCTTTTTGTTCTTATTGCATAAATTTCTGAAGTACGGACTATAATAGTCAAAACTATAGTGGTGTCCGAATATTTTCGTGACCGACTGTACGTATTGACTTCGCTGATTAATTCCGACCGGCAATTTCTCACTCCTTTAATCCTTCCGGCATGAATCTTACTCTTACTTACGCCGCTTGCCAATTAATTGTCTACTCCAATTTATCTAATGACTTCCGTTTTCACCCACGCACTACGGACACACAATTCTACTTTTGAATTGAATCTTGCCGATTAACTACACTTAACCGCATGTTCTTACAATCTCGTTCTTGTCCGAGGACTAATTTGCATCCCGAGGTACAACGCGAATGTATACAATTTACAATGAGGAGAGTAGCTTAATACGTGCCAGCGACTAAGTAAAATGACTCGTCATTTTATTAGGGAAGAAAGAAACGATTCAAAACGTCTTCGAATTTTGCTTTGAGCCTGACCTAATCATATACAGTGATTTCTCTATATATGTCGCCAAGGCCAGTATGATAAACGTCGCGGAATTATCCCCATTACCGCGGGGTAAACATAACACGGCTCGGATATGACTCTTGCACGATACACGACGCTGCAAAGATTGCAACCGTGTTGTTGACATATATTGAAAATTCACTGTATCCACATATCTCGAAGAGGCGAAAAATATTTGTTAACTTTATTATTTCTGACAACTGATCAAGATTTACCAGTTAGGTACTGTAGACACTGGTTCAAATTCTATAGCTCTCCTCCGTTGCTTCGCATTTCTTCATACTTTGACTTCATGAAAAATTTGCTTAACACAACGTGCCGAGATGCAAAGATAAGTACTAAAAATTGAAGGAATTAGTACTTGTCGAAGTAAACGTATCTGGGGTCTTGAGACAGCGAATAATGTTTATTGTTGTCCGCATCTTGTGGGACTATTTTTGTCTCTGCATGCCGGAAGGATTAACGCGTGTGCTAGATTCGTTTTCTCAAAGTTACTCGAAAAAATCCTACCAAGTTAAGAAAATATGCGGGGATATCTCCGTTTTAAATCGCTAATTACTTTATACAGATATGTAACCATTAGGGCGTGCGGCTCGTGCTTCTGAAGCGGGAACATTTGGGGAGCGTACGCTGCCGATTGCGGAAGTACATTACGAAGCATAGCACGCATGCACGCGCTATAAAAATCCTCCTCGTATCGCGTGCCCGATTTGACGCAAAAGCAACGCGAATTTATAAAAATCCGAGCACGGAGAAAGTATTTTTATCGCATTCGTTACCTTTGCCCATAGCATAAAAAAACTCGTTCCTTTCCTATATTTGAAAAATCGGGTGTATTAATTTTATTACGGTAGGTAGTGTTCAGACATTTATACTATGCAAATGTGAAGGATTGAAAATTTAAGATCTGCAGAAACTGTTAAAATTTGCTAAATTTCCTAACTTGAGCAAGTTCTACGAAGAAACATTTGATTTTAAATCTTGCAAATGGCGGCAATTCTTATAGACATTCTGCCGGTTCCAACATGGCGGCGGCAACTCGAGAAAGATACTTTCTCCAGGCACAGTACCTTGTCTTGATCACGGGGGGATTCCAACTACTTGCATCGTCGATGATGTCAATTTCTTTTGGTCCTTTTTGTAATTGATTTAATTCCACTTTCCACTTTAATCTTTCGTAATTAATTTAATTCCACTCGCTCGATTATCACTGTTCAACAAAATCAAACTTTTTCGAGTTTTGCAATACCTGTTGGGTGATTCTTATACACTTCGTCATCCTAA